>JAMKQA010027640.1:0-18799 GCA_024699735.1 Posidonia australis
AAAAGCATAAAACCACACAATGGGCCTCGGAACAGTAACACCTGTCTAGGAATAAAATTCACAAAATGTAAATAATTACAAAATGAATTTTACGGGTGTTATAAGCGTTTTTAAAAAAGTTAGTTTTCACAGCTTTTTATAATCAGCTTATTTGACAGCTTTTATATACAAACAAAAAGCTAACTTAATGAAATAATCTAGCTTAAAAAAACTGTTTGGTTCAGCTTTTCAAGAATAAGTGTTTTTTTTCATTAGCTGGCTCTAATAATCGTTACCAAACGGATCCTAAATCCATCTTAACTATATGTTCTTTGTAGGTCATAGGGGGTGCCTTTGTAAGAGGATCTTAATATGCTTAATTAACATTAGGTCAATTTCAATATGCTTAATAGACACAAAATGGTCTTTAATTCTCTTATTTACAATCAAGAACATGACTTCCATATGCTTACATGCACAAAAAGAACTTGATCTCCATACTCTTGTTGTTATTAGATAATTTTACAGAGTCCATGACTTTTAAATTTGTGATAAAGTTGCATATCAAAATAGCTTATGAATGCAACAATTATTTTATGCTCGGTACTTCACTAAGAACCAACTCTTCCAACAAGTAGGGAATATATTCAGAAGTAGATTTCTTAGTATCAAGACACCTGTTAAAGTCTGAGTTAAAAATCTCACGACCTCTAGTTAATTTGATCTTGTATACATGAACATGAGATTTTTAGGTCATTACAAGAATCTCAAAAACTTCTTTACAGCTTGCCAATGCGAAGGTCATGGATCATTTTTAAATCTACCTAGATACCTAATGATAAAAGTTAAATCAAGTCAAGTACATATCTATGCATAGTTGAGACATCCAACTACCATAGTATATAGTTTATCCTTTATTGCAACTCTCTCTGCATCTACGACCATACGTGCATGGCGAGGGCCAATGCCTTCAAAATGTGTGGAACGAGTCCATATGAACAATGCGATCACATATAAAGGCAAAAAGGGGACTTAAAAGAAAAGGATAAGAAAACAGAGCCGCTACCTAATCTTTTAAAATCGAAAGATGAGGAAAACCAAGAGAAAAAGAGAACCAAACACTATAAAAGCAAAATAAAATAAACCAAACTCAAGACTCCAGTGCCAATGGAAAACACACAGATCATTGCATGCAAAGAAATAGGTAAGGACTATTGTTATGTAGGGAAGGAATTAGACACTCCCGCACGTCCGACGAATCAGTCTTTTTATGCATTTTTGCTCATGTGCATGGCTTGGCAAATGAAGAAAAAGAAAACCCTATTCTCTCTTTAGACAAACTTTCTCTAATTTCTGAAAGTCTTCCCTTTAATTTCTAAAAGCCTCCCCCAAAGCTCAAGGCTTAGGGGTCTATTTATAGAAGACTTTCTGATGTCCTATCATGTAGGAGGATCAGGAGATAATATATAGATATATTTAAGATTAATTTTTAAAAAATAAAAAAATTCAAATATTTTATCTAGATAATAGATTTAAATCCAAATTCATTTTTTTAAAATTTTAAATCAGATATTAAAGTCTCAAAATATCCTGTCACAAATCTAGTAATTACTTACAACAAACTCTCCATTTTTAAGATTTTTCATAATAAAAAAATATATTTAGAAGATATTTTAAGTTCAAACAATGCTTACTAATTGCGACCATGCCAGAACTGACCTTCATGCAGGGGGAACGCACGAAGAATCGAAAAGGTCACAATAGAAGATGGCGAATCCAAGGAAGAACACTTGACTCGAAAACACCGAAGAAAACACGAAAAAAGAAAACGAAAAGGACAAAACGGAGTCGCCATCTAATCTTTTTAAAACCAGAAAAAAGAGGAAAATCGAGCGCGATAAACGCAAGAAAAAAAACAATGCAAAATGTATGCAAATGCATGTATGAATGTGTGTGCATGTTTTGTGCTTAATGGATGCAACACATTGGTCATTACGGGCCAAAGAAAGGGTAATGACTCTTGTTACGCATGGGGAAAGTGTTAGGCACTCCCAAGCGCCCGAGAAATCGGTCTTTCTAGGCTTTTCGCTCGCTCATGTATCACCTAATGCAAATGATCATATATGCTTACTATGTCTAAAGTGAACGTATGCCATACGCTACGCTGATGCAAGTGATGTGAATGGGGCCGAAATTTGATGTAAATGGGCTCAATTACGCTATGCGAATCCTAGACCATCGATCAAAAGGATCCGACATGGTAATCGTCATCGCCCCAAATGAAAGTGTGTCATGATGCATGATATGAAGGTCATGATACATGATATGCTCACTTACTATGGGTAATGATGTATGATGCTTGACAGATGATAAGTGACATGAAATAATAAATGATGTGCTTGGTGAAACACGAAATGGGGAATGAGCAAATGCGATGCATGCATTAATGCAATGATGATGTGCAAATAAACAAGTCTAACGTATATCTAAAGTGCATAAGATGCAAGTGAGTGTGCTGGATTTTATGCTTGGGTGCATGGGCGCAGTGTGGAGAAATGTAGTATGGGTAGACAAATGGATCGCCTAGCTGCATGTTCTGTCCCTGGCAAACCCAGACATGTCCACCACGCACAGCTGTCGCGCAATCAGGGCTCGCATGCCAGAGACAGAACAAGGCAGCGAGCTAGCGACCTTCGCCCCACTCCTAGATGGAATGTAGTGGTGCAAATGGCTAATTAAATGCATGGAGACCTAGAGTAGACCATCATGAACAGATGCATGCCATAGGTTAGGTCCTAGGATGCATGGATATGGGGTGGAGAAATGAATGAGGTGAGTGTGCATGAGCTCAACCCGTTAGCCTGTTCTGTCCCTGGCGAAACCGCGCAGGTTACACACACTATCGAGATGCGCTCGCCGAAGACAGAACAAAGCTGCGAGTTTTTCCTTACTCCGACCCTAATGCAACGATGCATGGACACTATATGATGCATGGAAGGCATGAAGGAATGCAAGGGCACGTTCCTATATGCTTGGATGTAAAAATGGTTGGGTGGATTCTTCTAGCCACCTACGTCACCGGAGATGGGTTTTGATGTCGCTGGAGGTGGAGAAGATGACGTGTGTGGCTGGAATGCATGGTGAAATAAGATGCAATCATGCAACGGATGACATGACAGAGATGATGGATAAAAACGAGGAAGAAAACACTATCGCATTGCAGGGGAGGAGATTACCTACAAGTCGTGGGTTGCTTCCTTCTATGCGGCTCACGACGACGTTCTCCGGGCTATCGACGCACAACGGTTGTGGAGACGGGTCTGAAAGGCTGAAGATATGTTAGTTGATGGTTTGGTGAGGTAATGTTGGGGCTGGACAAGATGTGTTGGCAGTTTGGGCTGTGAGCGAGCTCAAGCCAGAATGGAGGTAGCTGGGTGGTGACGGACGACCTAGAGAGTGCCTCGGCGAGAGGGGAGGCTCTGCCGGAGGTTGGACGAGCTCTAGCGCAAGGCCTTGGATGCAAGGCCAAGAGGAAACGTTCTACGAGTTGGATGGTCAAAAGTTGGGTTAACGAACGGAAAAATGGTGGTGGAGTGGCTGGAAGTGAGCTTAAAGGGTGGTGTTTGGCTCTGGCTAGGTGGAAGTGTCGGCGAGACGTGGGAGCCGTGGAGGATCCAAGAGAGCTGGGTCGCTGCAGGGATGGCCATTTGCAGGTAGTGGCGTGAAGGCAGGTGATTGCGTGCGTGGGTTGTCGGCGTGCTCAAGCGATGGCAGGGCATGGCTAGCAGGATTGCGCTTGGGCTGCAAGAGCAGGGGCAGCAGGGCGTGGTGGTGGCAGAGGTGTTAAGGCAATATGGGGTGGAAGCTTGAGCAATGTAGCGTCGTGGCTCATATTAAGTACGACGACAGTGACGGGTCAAGCGGCTTGCGCCCAAAAGTGCTGCTCCCCACGCACATCTGCAACGCGTAGTCGGGTCGTGCATCCCACTAGCACAGAGCACACAAGCTGGATTTTAGTGTTGGGCTTGGTCTTTAGGGTTTGTGGGTCAATGTTTTGGGTGTTTGGGTTGGTTTTAGGGTAAAATGGGTTTAGAAGGGGTGAAGTGCCTCTTTTTCGAAGGAGTCTGTCGCAAGTGGTTGTCAAAATGGGGTGTCTACAAATGCCCCTCCCTAAGCGAGGTTGAGGGACGGAGGGAATCGAAACCGATGCTCAGGGTTGACAAAAGACACACCATTTGGCATCCTTTAGGAGGGTGGTGTTTGTTATTAGCATTGAGTAATTCACTCGGTGGATTCGTCGAATGGAATGACCCGTTGCCAGAATGCAGATGCAGATGCAGATGCTAAACTATGGCGGAAACGTGAGTGCAATATGAATGACGCATGCTGATGCAAATGCCGGTGTGTGTTGAGCTCTGCTGGGGATATGTGGAGCTCCACACGATGCTAATGCGAATGCATGCTAAATTTTGCAATGTTCTTGGTGATGCATGTAATGCTAGGCATGCGATGCGAAGCATACCAAACCGAGTAGGCAGTGCCGAGGACAAGTCATTGGCGCTCAATGCTGCGGGAGCATGCTAAACATCGAGATGCCGATGGAGCGATGATGCATGATGAGGTGTGTGGAGGATGATGGTCTTAGGCACCCGCCAGACTTTGCAAAGCTTCACTGGGAACACGTGTGGTTCCAAGCAAAGCTGATGCATATGATTGCAAAACACTATTGGAATGCAAATGCACGTGTTGAGCCTCGCTGGGGATATACGCAGCTCTGCATGATGCTAATGCAAATACTGAATGTGCGGTGTGAATGCCATGCAAATGTAGTGCAAGCAAGGAGATGATAGGATAAAACCTAGTCGCCATTCATGTTCGAACAGGCGACTAGGAGCCAATTAGAAAGGGAAGAGCTGACAAGTTAATGGACTTGTCGAACTGACAAAGAAAGGAGAGAGCTGACAAGTTATCGGACTCGTCAGACTGACAAAGAAAGGGGAGAGCTTATGAGTTATCAAACTCGTCGGGCTGATAAAGAAACGGTGACTAGGCAACTCGATTACAAAAGTGAATACAATGGTTGCCAGGAATAACGCATGCAATGTGAGGCACGCGATGCAAAACATACCCAATTGGGTAGGCAACGCCAAGGATGAATCACTAGCGCCCAATGCTACGGGAGGCATGCTAGACACGTTGTGCGGGATGCGATGCTGGATGAGATGATGATGCATGCAAGGTGGTATGCGACTAATGTCATAAAATGTTGCACACATGATGCGAAGTGTGCCACATCAAGTAGGCGGGGCCGAGGACAAGTCACTGGCACGCAATGCTGTGGAGGACATGCCAAGCACCTTATACGGGACGATGTTGGATGCAAAAAGGGGCATGACGTTATGATGCTAAATCGAGATGTTCCAGCAGTGTTGATGCGATGCTTATATAATGCAGCACGATGCGATGCTGTAGGATGCAATGTCTACATGATAACATGCAATGACGTGCCATGGGATGCGGTCGAATGTAGTGAAGTGTTATGCTTATGTGAGGACATGCTATGATGTGCGATGGATGCAACAAAATGCGACAACATGTTATGCAATGACATGAGGTGGAAAGACATGCTGAACTTATGCTAAGGGTATGATAAGTTGACGGACTCAACACCGGATAGTAAGGGTTGTCAGCCCAACGATAAGTTGACGAACTCATAACCGAATAGTTAGGGTTATCAGCCTGACGATAAGTTGACGGACTCATCACCGGATAGTTAGGGTTATCGGCTCAATGATAAGTTGACGGACTCATCACTGGATAGTTAGGGTTATCGACCCGACAATAAGTTGATAGACTCATCACCGGATAGTTAAGGTTATCAACCCGACGATGAGTTGACAGACTCATCACCAAATAGTTGAGGTTATCAGCCCGACGAGAGGGAGTGAGATGATACCAAAGGGCAGCCATGATGCCCTTGGTATCGAGGGAGAGAATGGTGAGTAATGGGAACGTCACATCTAAGAGTGTGACAGAGGTCCAAAGACGATTCCCATGGTAGTTAGGGTTGCCAGCCCAAGGAAGGGCGAGATGATACCAAACGATAGCTAAGATGCCTCTGGTATCAAGGGGAGATAACAGGCCAGCGAACCTACCAAACACGAGGAAGTGGTGACAAGTTAGCAGACTTGGCACCGGGGATGGAGAAAGGAAAACAGGAATACCATACCCGAAAGCATGACAGCGGTTAGAGACGACTCCCGTGGCAGTTAGGGTTGCTAGTCCAAGGAAGGGAAAAACGATACCCAAAAGACAACTGAGATGCCTTTGGTATTGTAGACACCCTAATTTTGAGGTCACTTGGCAGCAAACTCCTCCGGATGATGCTCAGGTTGCGACCACCAAAACCCTAACCTACTCAAGCCCAATTAGGCCCACGCTAGCCCACTCTGACCCAATTAAACTTGAAACCAAACAAATGAAATTAAATCCACTTAAAATCAATTTAAAAACCCACTTAAATACATTTAAAACCCACTTAAAATCCAATAAAACCTTAATTAATCCAATAAAAACCCTAATTAAGTAAAATGAAATTAAATCCACTTAAATCCATTTAAAACCCACTTAAAATCAATAGAAACCCTAATTAATCAAATAAAATCCCTAATTAAATAAAATCCAATTAAAATCCTAAATCAATCCAAAAACCCTACTTAAAACACGAAAACCATAAATTAAAACCATAAACCCTAATTGAACCCAAATTCCAAATTAAAAACCTAAAAAGCAAAACCCTAAATCCGTAAAAATTCCAAAACAAAAATAAAACAAAAAAACCAAAATAACTAAAACCTAATTTAAAACAAATTAATTAAACCTTAATCATGAATTTAACATAAATAAAAGCCCAAAATTATACCAAAAAAGGCCAATTAAAAACCTAAAATTAAAACCCTAAAAATCCCTAAAAATTCCAAAATAAAAATCAAAAGAAAAAAAACCTAAATGAAAAATCAAAACCCTAAGCCCATTTAGCCCAACACTATTACATTAAAAAATGTAATTCAAAACTTTAGAAAAAGTCAAAAATAATTCCGGCGACCTTAATTTTTCGACAACAACTTCGACGAGAAATCCCGAAGAATCCAGAGCAGATCTCAGCCTCTGTGATCCTTGGCCAACTTCTTCCGACCCACGCGCGTGATCTCACGGCACCCAGTGGTTGAGGAGGAGGATCGAGGGCTCTGGAAAGCCTCGTCAGAGTATAAAGCTCACCTCGCCATCAAAGCTTCGAACCTTCCACCCGCGAGCTTCCAGCAATCGAGAGCCTTTCTCCCTTAACCACCAACTCGCGAAGGCATCCAATCCCAATCTCTTAATCCAGCAGCCACCTTCCCTGCAACCTGAGCCACCGGAGCATCGCCAAAAACGCCACCACTACCACTGAAGAACGTCAGAGAGACAACACCACACAGGTACCCCTTTCTCCCCTCTGTTTCAATTCATGGCATGCCCCCTTAGAACCCTCTAGACCTCTAGAGCGTGCCACGGGTCTTGTGAACCGAGGTCTTCTTCTCTTCTCATAGCAGGCGTGATTAGCGTTCCAAATTTATTCTGAGGGATGACACAACATAACACCATCATGCTTGCACGTATCATCACTTATCCACTTTGCAAGGTCCCGCTAGATCCCAAACCAAGGGTATGTCAGCTGTTCTTTAGTTGAAGACCTAGCAGAGGATATCATACGCCAAGGGCATGTCAGCTGCCTTTGTGGTGATAGCCTTCCCCGTAAACTAGGGGCATGTCAGCTGTCCTGTTGGTTGACCCTTCTTAGGACAGTATCTTCATCCAGAACATGTTGTCTGCTTCATAGCTCGAGCGCAGAAATGAGGACAACAATAGTCATGAGCCTATGAGATCAGAGCAAAGTCAAAATATCCGTACTCCTCTAATCAACAAGAGAGAGCACAGTCAACAGTCCAATGCCAAACTCAGACTACCAAGAAGTCAGTCGGTGACACAACAGTGAACCTAGAAAGATGTCAGAAATATCCAACAAGACCGTCTTCTTCGAAGAGGAAACGATGCCCTCGTGACACCCTTCTAGCCAAGCTCCTTGCATCAGTGCAGAACCCAAGCAGCAGTTTATCTAGATCAGTCATCAAGTGAACAGACAGAGCAGTCACACAGCGAAAAAAGCGAGCTACAGACAAGAATATTCCTGTCTAGCAGGCACGTTGCACATAACCATTTATCCCTTTCCTTGTGTCTCCTTTAAGTCTGGAGGAGATCCGAGTCGTTGGTTCCATGTATCCTAGGACCAACCATTTATTCCTTTCCTCGCGTCTCCTTTAAGTTAGGAGGAGATCCGAGTCGTTGGTTCCATGTATCCAAGGACCAACCATTTATCCCTTTCCTCATGTCTCCTTTAAGTCTGGAGGAAATCCGAGTCGTTGGTTCCTTGTATCCTAGGACCAACCATTTATCCTTTCCTCGTGTCTCCTTTAAGTCTGGAGGAGATCCGAGTCGTTGGTTCCTTGTATCCTAGGACCAACCGTTTATCCCTTTCCTCGCGTCTCCTTTAAGTCTAGAGGAGATCTGAATCGTTGGTTCCTTATATCCTAGGGCCAACCATCCATCCTTTCTCGAGACTCCCCTTATCCGGAGGAAATCCGAGTCGTTGGTTCCTTGTATCCTAGGACCAAACATTTATCCCTTTCCTCGTGTCTCCTTTAAGTCCAGAGGAGATCCGAGTCGTTGGTTCCGTGTATCATAGGACCAACTATTTATCTCTTTCCTCGTGTCTCCTTTAAGTCTGGAGGAGATCCGAGTCGTTGGTTCCTTGTATCCTAGGACTAACCATTTATCCCTTTCCTTGTGTCTCCTTTAAGTCTAGAGGAGATCCGAATCGTTGGTTCCTTGTATCCTAGGGCCAACCATCCATCCTTTCTCGAGACTCCCCTAATTTAGAGGAGATCCGAGTCGTTGGTTCCTTGTATCCTAGAATCAACCATCCATCCTTTCTCCAGACTCTCCTGATCCAGAGGAGATCCGTGTCGTTGGTTCCTTGCATCCTAGGACCAACCATCCATCCTTTCTCAAGACTCCCCTGATCCGGAGGAGATCCGAGCCGCTGACTCCTTATATCCTAGGACCAACCATCCATCCTTTCCTCGTGACTCCTCTAAGTTCGGAGGAGATCCGAGCCGCTGACTCCTTATATCCTAGGACCAACATCCATCTTCCTTTGATTCCTCTAAGTTCAGACGAGGTTCGAGTTGTTGGCTTCTTGTATCCAAGGACCAACTCTTTCCCCATTGGGCTGATAACCTTAACTATCCAACGGTGAGTCCGTCAACTCATCACAGGGCTGATAACCCCAACTATCTGGCGATGAGTCTGTCAACTCATCACAGGGCTGATAACCCTAACTATCCGGCGATGGGTTCGTCAACTCATCACAGGCAGATAACCTTGTAAGCTCAGGCAGTGAACATGACAGCTTTATTTAGCAGTCTCTGTCTTGTTTGAATGATTGTGATTGCCAAGGAATTGCCACTGCTGTAACATGTGCCCAATTGTTTCAGGCTGTTGCGCGCTTTGCCTGTCGACTTGGCGCTGGGGCCCACCCAGTTAATAGTTAGGGATACCGTTTTGTTGCCCTAACCTGGACAAACGAAGCCATCTTGGGTTTCAGTACCTAGTGAGGCGGAATCCTATCTGTCCTGCTAGGACTTGTTCAAAGCAGACAAGTGCCATTTCTATCTTTTCCTAGACCAAGCAAGGTTTAGATGATCTTATCCTAGGTTCGCCCCAGATGGACGAATCTTGATGCCCTTATCCTCGGGCTGATAGCCCTAACTATCCGACAATGAGTCCATCAACTCATCATCGGGCTGATAGCCCTAACTATCCGGTGTTGAGTCCGTCAACTCCTCATCGGGCTGATAGCCCTAACTATCCATCAATGAGTCTGTCAACTCATTATCGGGCTGATAACCCGAGCTATCCAGTCGGTAGATCCGTCAACTTACCATGCCTTGTCCTTTAGCTTGCAAGTTCGATAGTCTTATCTAATGCCCCTTCTCTTGGGCTGATATCCTGAACTATCCAATTGACAACCGTCATATTGTCAGGAGCGGGCTGATACCCCCAAACTATCCGGTTGACACCCATCATCAGTCTATCCCTCGTTCGGCAAGTCCGGCATCTTGCCATGCATCCTCCTGGGCCGAAAGGTCCGCCGTTCGCCAGGTTTGCCCCGGTCAATAAGTCTGACAAACTTGCCCAGGCACACCTCGACACGAGTCAGGGAATCCCTCACGCTCCTCTTCGAGAGCTGAGCTACCCACTCGTTTTCAGCATCACCCTCATGCATCACCCAACATTAGGGTCATCCTTTGCATTAGCATCATGCATGGGCCACGAGTCATAACTTTTCGGTGCATCCGTCGAATAAGTGGCTCACGACCCCAAAGCAAATACCACTCTCCCGCGGACTCAAGTGGGGTGTCTTGTCAACCCTGAGCATCGGTCTCGATTCCCTCGACCTCGCTTAAGGAGGGGCATCTGTAGACACCCTAATTTTGAGGTCACTTGGCAGCAAGCTCCTCTAGATGATGCTGTGGTTGCAACCACCAAAACCCTAACCTACTCAAGACCAATTAGGCCCACGCTAGCCCACTCTGACTCAATTAAACTTGAAACCAAACAAATGAAATTAAATTCACTTAAAATCCATTTAAAAACCCACTTAAATACATTTAAAACCCACTTAAAATCCAATAAAACCCTAATTAAGTAAAATGAAATGAAATCCACTTAAATCCATTTAAAACCCACTTAAAATCAACAAAAACCCTAATTAAATAAAATCCAATTAAAATCCTAAATCGATCCAAAAACCCTAATTAAAACATAAAACCTAATTAAAACACAAAAACCCTAAATTAAAACCATAAACCCTAATTAAACCCAAATTCCAAATTTAAAACCTAAAAAGCAAAACCCTAAATCCGTAAAAATTCCAAAACAAAAATAAAACAAAAAAAACCAAAATAACTAAAACCTAATTTAAAACAAATTAATTAAACCTTAATCATCAATTTAACATAAATAAAAGCCCAAAATTAAACCCACAAAGCCCACTTAAAAACCTAAAATTAAAACCCTAAAAAACCCAAAATAAAAATCAAAAGGAAAAAAACCTAAACGAAAAATCAAAACCCCAAGTCCATTAAGCCCAACACTATTTCATTCAAAAATGTAATTTAAAACTTTATAAAAAGTCAAAAATAATTCCGACGACCCTAATTTTCCGGCGACAACTCCGATGAGCAATCCTAAGGAATCCAGAGTAGATTTCAGCCTCCGTGATCCTTAGCCAACTTCCTTTGACCCACGTGCGTGATCTCACGGTGCCCAGTGGCTGAGGAGGAGGATCGAGGGCTCTGGAAAGCCTCGCCGGAGTATAAAGCTCACCTCGCCGTCAAAGCTTCGGACCTTCCACCCTCGAGCTTCCAACAGCCACCTTCCCAGCAACCTGGGCCACCGGAGCATCACCGGAAACCCCGCTGCTACCACTGAAGAACGTCGGAGAGACAACACCACATAGGTACCTCTTTCTCCCCTCTGTTTCAATTCATGGCATGCCCCCTTAGAACCCTCTAGACCTCTGGAGTGCGCCACGATGGAGCGGCGCCTCCTACCTGCCGTCGCGACGCTTCCGGTGGTGGGTTCACCACCACCGGCGTGGCTCGGGCTTCCCGACCTCAGGCGAGGCCCCTCAAGGGCCTCTTCTCCTCTTCTCTCCTCCTCCTCTGGTTTCCCTCCGTTCTAGAGAAGCCCACGCCGTCGCCGTTGCTCCATCACTGACGTTGTCGATCGCCGCTAGCCGACGAGAGCACGTCCGAGTACTCCAGACGCTCTAGCACCGATCCACCTCCTCCAGAAGTATCTCCGCATCACCACGAGCGCCTCCGTGCCGCTCCACCACCGCCCAGACCTCCACAGCAACCCAACCACCTCTGCCGTTCCCGTCACCGGAGACAAAGGTGGCAGGAGCGTTCCGGAGTACCTCAGAGCTCGCTGCTGCCCCTCTGGAGCCTCGCCGTGGCTCCCTGGAGCTTTCCCCGCTCTCTTCACGCCATTCCAGCCCCCAGAGCACCACCGCATCGCGCCGTCATCTTCTCCGTCGCCATTCAAAGCACCTCGCGCTGGGGAAGCCTCAGTCCTCCCCAGCCTTGCCCAACCATTTGGAGAAGATCGCCGTGCCTCCATGAAGGTTCCTCAACCGCCGCGCGCCCTCCTCCGCTGCGAGATAGCCACCAGAGCCTCGCTGGAGAGATCGTCGGGGGGAGAACGCCGGCGATCCTCCGACGATCTTCGAATAGTCTCCTTTTTAGATTAGGCCCCTTTAGTTTAAGCTTATTGTTATTAGGTCCTCAGTTTATTACATTTGAATCCTTTTTTATTGCATATGGGTCCAAACATTTGCATCATAGTCCCTGTAGTTTTAAAATTCATTTATTACTTTTATTTCTTTGTGCATTTTGCATGTAACCCCCTGAATGTTTTATTGTTTAATTTCTAACATATTAATGCATGTTTTTATCACATCTAGGTCCCTGGAACATGTTTTCCTTACATTTAGGTCCAAAACATTTACATTTAACCTTGAAGCCTTAAAAAAAATGATGTTTTCTCTGTGAAATTTGCAGTCTGAGTCCTAAGATATTTAAAAATCACACTGACTTCTATTAAAATGGAATTTTCTTTACAGGTTGGTCCTAGAGTTTTGCATTAAGCCCCTAAAACTTAAAAAAATGAGTTTTCTTTGTGTATTTTGCATCCTAGACCTCATGAAACTTCATAATTGCACTGACCAACATAAAATCCCTACTTTTATCACTTTCAAGTCCAAAAATTTTGCATAAAAGTCCCTGGATTCACATCAAATTATTTCTGAACATCAAATTTACATTTTGACCCTTTGATTAATTCCAAATCCATCATTTAGGGTTTTAAATGTTTTCTTGCATGTTTTGGGGCATTTTTCACTCATTGCATTTCATGTTTTGCATTTAATCATTGATTCCTTTTAAAAATCATGTTTTCACTGAGATTTGATGTTTAGCCTTACATTTTGGTCACATTTGCACTTATGTGTGAATTTTGCACTTTAGACCCTGAACTTCTAGGAAATTATCCAAGTGCAACTTTTACATCCCTGTGCCACATTGACATCAGACCCATCATTTGCATGTTAGAACAGGGGTCATGAACATGTTTTTCATCCAGCCTTCTTCAAATGCTTGTTCCATTCTTAGGATCCATAGGTGATAGGTTTTATTATCCTCAACTCATATCCAAATTTTATGCCAATATGACCATTTCCCATGATTTAATTCAATCCTACTTAGTTGGCATAGATATTACTTTTGATGATGTCCTCATAGGTCAATTATTAAAAATTCCTTCGTCTCGGGTAGATATCACCTTATCAATTTATGACGTAAATTGGTCTTACTTGGATATCAATAAGGCTATTTCCCAAAATACTAAGAGTACTTTTAAACCTACCAAGATCAACCAGCTAACCAAACAATCCCGCCTTATTGCCTACATTATTGCGGCCAATATTGTTCAAAAGAAAGGACATTTTGATGAACTTAGTGAACTCACATGTAAGGCCGTTTATGCCATCACCAAGAAAATCCAAGTCAATTGGGCTCGAGTCATTGTTCATTGCATGACCCATGTCAAAACCAAGTTATTCTTTGGCTCTCTCCTTACCTGTCTATTTGAATACTTTGATGTACCTTTTGACGATGAATCTAGGATGGTTGTTAAGACAAAACCCTTAGGAATGTCGGCCATAGAAAAAACGTAACAAGCCATTGAAAGGTCCAAGGTTCCAAAAAGCATTCCTCCATCCACTTCTTCTGCTCCTCACGTCGAAAAAGACTCCGACAACTCTGCTGAGGACGATGATGACTCCATCACCAAGAAGATTGACATACTTCAACAACAAATCAATGACATCAAGCTTCGCCAGCAGCAACAACATGAAGAAAACCAAGCGAAAATGGATCTTATTCTCACTCGACTTAAGGAATCCACCAAAATCACTCACACCAAGTTAGAAGCCTACCAGGGGCAACTTGAAAAGTATCATGCCGATATGCAAGAATATCTTCAAAAAGACTTGCCTCTTGTGTCTTGAGTGTTTTGTGCGCATATTTGTATCGCCCTTGATACACCTTTTTTTTGTATTTTAAGGACAAGCTTTAATTTCTAATCATCTCAATGATGATCTTTTTTTTTTGTATCTTTTGATGTTTAGAGCGAATCTTTTTGATTATGACAAAAAGGGGGAGACCATACCATAGAGTGTCTTATCTTTTAATAATCATCTAAATCATGTGATTATCTTATCTTTTAATATAATCCTCTTAAAAGATATCTAAATGCCTATCAAATGAATTATATGATTGTTTTCATATATTTATAAAAATAAAATGATACATGGTATACTTAAAAAGTTTCTGAATTCATATACATCATTCATAAATACATGCCTATTGATAGGGGGAGCTTTTGTTTTGTCATCATCAAAAAGGGGGAGATTGTTGAAAAATCTTACATTTATTTTGATGATAACAATTTTGTTGTGTTTAAGCACAGGTGGCTATAAAAGGCCATATGAAAAAAGCAATATACTGTATTGTAAAACAATCATTTATGTAAGTGTTATGAGATGTAAAATCATATATTTGTATTCGTGATGTAAAAACAATATACTGATGTGTAAAGATAGACTATACAAGAAAGGATATGTAAATTTTTAAGTCATATGTAAATCGACATACCGAACATTTTCGGAATACCGAATTAGGAGAAAACGGAACATTCGACGGCACACCAAAATTCAAAGAACAAAGGATGCTGAAAGCAAAAACGGCATACCGATTATTTTCGGAATACCGAATCAGGAGAAAACGGAACATCAGACGGCACACCGAAATTCAAGGAACAAAGGAAGCTGAAAGCAAAATCGGCACACCGTAACATTTCGGAATACCGAATTAACCCGACCGTTACAGATTTCGGTCGACCGATTGAATTTCGGCATATCGAATCTTATGTCAGTAAGTAAAAGATTTACTAGTCGTCAGTCACACTTAGCGGTAAGCTCATCACTATAAATTAAGGTCCATATGCACCTCACAAACCACTGAAAACAACTGAGCTATCATACTTCAAGTGCTTCAAGAGATTGAGTCAAAATTCCATTCATACTTCGCTCCAAGTCATATTGAGCTTCAACTCCCATTCCGACAAAGCTTGACAAGCAAGGGGGAGATCACAAGTTGTGCAAAGGCTACTCTCACCATCAAGTTGCTTTGAGTGATTCTCTAGGAAGGAGAAGGAAATTGCTATTTAAGGCAACAAGCAAGGTAAATTGTTGCTTGTAAATTATAGTTATTGAATAAAAGGGTTAAGTCTCAAGTAGGGAACTTGAGGAGTGGACTAAGCCGGGGTTGGCTGAACCACTATAAATTCTCTGAGTACTTGTGGTTGAATGTTTATGTGATTGATCTTTACCTTCTTAAATTTGCATATCAAAAGTTAAAACTTAACAAAAATCAGAGATTCTCTATTCACCCCCCTCTAGAGAAGCCTTAGTATCCAACATGAGACTCGGGTGTTGTCGGGTGTGGAGGTTTGATACTCCCTCCTGAGCACTGTGTGTGGAGGACTCCATGAGGAGGCGTACCCTGTGGTGGTCAGTGCGGGTGGGACACATGCCCCGTTGCTGGTAGCGTCCTAAGAGACAAGACGACCTTCCCAAAGAGGGGTTGGCTTTTGAGGGTTCTCCTGAGAGAGGGGAATCATGAGACAGTGATCGCTCCTGCACAGGGTGGCTTCACCGTGGTAGTGCAGAACACTGGGGTCGCTCCTCAGTGGACTGTGTGTGGCCAAAGTTAGGTTGCCTGGCACTGGGCTTCCCGACTCACTGTGTGTGGTTTTGGCCATTGAGGGCCTTTGCTTGTGGCTTTAGGATAGTAGAGCCCTGGTTTGTGGTTTTGGCCAGTGTGGGCTTGATTTATGAGGTTTTGAGAAAGTAGTTTGCGAAAGGAATTTAAAGGGAAAATGATTATAGTTTTGTTTTTCCCGGTTTTTGTGGGGTGCGTACTGGGTGACTTTGGTCACTCATACGTTTTCCTTGTGATTTTGGTTTGCAGGTGCAGACATGCGACTGATTTAGCGTAGTGCATATAGATCGGAGTCCCCTAGCTATACACGAAGGTTCCTGGTAGTTTGATATTTACTGTTTACCTTTAATTTTCCCGTAATTTAATTTGTTTAAATTATTGTGGAAAATTTGGAGTGTGACAGTTGTGTGTGGTGGTATTGTGATGAATGCAATGGCTTGAGTTTGATGCAAAGATGGATGGGAAGCATGTTGTGCTGTGTGTGGTGCAGAGTGTGAGAGCAACAGTTATTGTACTAGCACGAAACCGAGCAACGAGCTTGAGAAATGCTATGCTCCTGCCATACCGAGGGGTTGGCTACCAGGTGATGGAGATGGTTGTTGTGTAAACTACGATGTTATTGCAGGAGGCAGGGGAGGCACTACCATTGCTGGAGCCGTGAGTGGCTGGAGCGACGGTGAAGGCGCAGGTGTAGTGAAGTGTGATTGTGTAGCTAAGGTGGGGTACACCAGGACATCGGGGGTTGGAGGAAAGGAGACAGAAGCCGAACTGAGGGTTAGAGCCATGTATTGTAGCTTCTGGGCAAGAGCAAGCTGATGTTGCTGTAACACACGTAAAATTCATTTTGTAATTATTTACATTTTTATGAATTTATTCCTGGATGGGTGTTACTATTCCAAGGCCTGTTTGTGTGGTTTTATGTTTGAGTTTGGGCCTCGTGGGTTGACTTCTGTTTGCATGTCCCCGTGCATGGTTGGCACTATGCATTGTGGCATTGTGCGTATAGGGCCCGGGTGTGGGTCCGTGTGGGGTCTGGATTCGTAGGTCGATTGGTGGGAGTGAGTTGGTAATGTGAGTTGTTGGCTCGTGCAGGATGTGGTTAGGCCAGACGTGCGGTTGTGCACGCATTTAGCTACCACATTTGCATGGCTTTATAAGCTCATGCGTGCCATTGCATGGCCAACGCACCTTGCCTCTCGAGCACGCCACCTCTCTTCCTCTCCCTCCCCGTCCACTCGTTCCCTCTCACTCCCTTCCTTCCCGTCTCTCTCACCCTCCCTCCCCTGTTTCTCTCCTCCCCGGCATCTTCCTCTCTGTTCAGTGTGCTCAAGGGACGAAGGAGGCGTGTCGTAGCTCGTGGCGGCGTGTGGAGCTCTGGTGGTGTGCCTCTGTGGTAGTGTGAGCCCCAACGAGAGTCGTGGTCGCTGGAGTCGGTCGAAGGATCGCTGGAGTGTGTTTCTCAGGTACACACCTCAAACCCTTGAATAGAGAGCATGAAAATGGTAGAAAGTGATAGGATTTCATGAAATCTAGGTAAATTTACATTCTTAGAATTTATTGTGAATTTATGAGTATTTATTGTGGATTTATGGACATTTATGCCAGTAGTTGAGATTTGTGTCGTTTTGACCCTTATGCCTTCGCAATTTTATATCTTGATGCATGATGAATGGATTTTGGTTTTGTTTGTTGCATTTTGGAGTAGACTCAAGGATCTAAATCTTATGTTTTATTTGAAATTTTTGGTGTTGTTTTTGGGGGTCTGATCTTTGGTCCCAGTGGGGGCGATTTTGAGCAATAGGGTTTGGGCCGTTTTCTGTTTTTCGTAGAAATCGACATATTGAACAATTTCGGTATGCCGTTTTTATGTCAATTTGGTCTTCTAGTCAAAATTCAGTCGTCCGATTTTGGATAGTCGACTGAATCAGTGGATTTCGGTTGATCGAACCATTTTCGGTATACCGAATCCCATTTTCTGCATGCCGAATTAGGGCCTAAATGCTTTTATAAAATGTGATTTCCGAGAGTTTTTCGCATTGGTTTGTATTGTTCCTTTGAGATGGGATTGTGGGCCGTCTGTGGTGGTCCCTTGGGACACCTGATGTGTCGTTTTGCCAAGGTTTTTGGAAGAGTTTTCAAAGATATAAAATGGTTTTGAAAATGATTTCAAAAGAAATGGTTGGCCCGTTTTGGAAAATGGTTTTTCCTAGTTTTTTATCTGTGGGCCTAGACAGTGTAGGACCGTGTCATCGGGACCAAGGAATGTGACAACATTCTCCGGTGGTTAGGTGCAACTCCCTGGTCGAGGTCGGGGGCCGAGAAACCTGAGGCTGAGGGGCATTGGGTCCTGGAGGTATGAGACTCCTTGATTGTCGTTTCGAGGCTAGGATTGTGGTCCACGGGTTAAGGTGTCTTGTTGCATGACAAGGAGATATGATACTGTAGACACCCCGATTTTGAGGTGACCCAGAGATGAGTATCCTTATGTTGCTTTGGATGTGATCAGCTCTTGAACTGAGCCCCAAACCCATTAGCCAGAGCCCCAATCAGACATTTGTGAGCTGGGTGGCGCACCAAGGTGGCGCACCAAGGTGGCTCACCAAGCAGGCGCCCAGCTCTGGCTGCTGACCTTCCATCTTCCGGGCTGTTACCCATGCAAACGAATGTGTCAACGAATATTCGAGGCTTTTCGTTTGCAAGGCTCTTTGTTTCTCTTGAGTAACCTATCCTTAGATCCCTATAAAAGGACCTCCATAGCAGCCATTCCAAGGACAACACTTTGGGAGAAAAACTCTAGTGCTGAAATCTGAGAAACA
>JAMKQA010027641.1:0-33844 GCA_024699735.1 Posidonia australis
TCTAGGGAGGTTACAAAGGAGTCTTGCAAACGAAAAGCCTCGAATATTCGTTGGCACATTCGTTTGCAAGAGTAACAGCCTGGAAGGTGGAAGGTCAACAGCCAGAGCTGGGCGCCTGCTTGGTGCGCCAACTTGGTGCGCCACCTTGTTGCGCCAGCCCTGCTCACAAATGACTGATTTGGGCTCTGGCTAGTGGGTTTGGGGCTCGGTTTAAGGGCTGATCGCATCCAAAGCAACATAGGGACACTCATTCCTGGGTCACCTCAAAATCGGGGTGTCTACAAGGAGTCCTTACTCTTTCTTTGGCCCACAATGACAATGATGTTGCATTCATTAGGTATGGATTCTTATATCCATTCCTTTGGTATTGTATATTCGCATTCTCATTCATTTTCTTTGTCGATTTTCCTCATCTTCTGATCCTTAATAAACTAGGTGGCGACTCCTTTTTCCATATCCTTTCTTTGACTTTACTTTGGTGGTTTCGAGTCAAGTGTCCTTCCTTGGGTTCACCATCTTTGTCATGACCTCACCAGTTTGCAAGTTGAGCTTTTATTCCAGATCGCAAGTCATGGTTCTACCAGCATGGTCACAGGAATTAGCGACTCTGCTAGGGATACAAGAGTCCATATTTGCCTTGCCTTTCTCACTTGCTTTGGCTTTTGCTTGCTCATTTGCTTGCCTTGCCTTGCTTTGCTTGAGTTTGTTCGCTTTGCATTGCCTTATTTCCCTCTTGATATAAGCATTTTGTATTAATGGTTGTTTCTCCTTACACACTTGCTATGCACTATACTTGCACATTCCCTGTACATTGCCTTCTACTATGTTAGATGTTTCCTCTTCAACATCATGCCTACACAACACTTGCACATGCCATGATCATGCCTTTTGCTTGCTTGCTTGCGTGCCTTACTCCAGTGTCTATTTCCTTTTTGTGTTTCATCATGCCTAGGAGAGTAGAAATGTGTTTGCCTACCCTCTAGGTTTAATATAAATGACACAAAAATAGAAAACAAGTATTAAGGCACAACTAGAGACATATCAACATTTTTTTCCATCGACTTAAAAAAATGCAAGTAAAAAACACCAAGCATACTTGCATGATTGATCATATAGGAGCATGCATCTTCTCCCCTCCAGAATCCACCCATCATGTCTAAGAAGGATAGTTTTAGTAGCTCGTTCTATGACTTTAGCATGGGACATATTGCTAGTCTATCCCATCTTGTTTGGGGTCTGTAGACACCTCATATGCTTGCAGCTGAACCATAGCCTAAACCTTAGTCCAAAATTCTAGACTTAGCAAACCCCAGTCTAAAGCCCTAGACTTAGCAAATCCTAGTCTAAAACCCTAGACTTAGCAAATCCTAGTCCAAAACCCTAGACCTAGCCTAAACCCTAATCCAAAACCTAAGACTTAGCAAACCCTAAACCTAGCATAAACCCTAATCCAAAACCCTAAGCTAGCCTAAACCCTAATTTAAACCCTAAACCTAACCCTAAAACCTAATCCAAAACCCTAACAACCTATAACAACCTCTAACAACCCTAACTACTTCCCACTCCAACATAACAACCTCTAACCACCTATAACAACTTCTAACAACCTATAACAAACCCTAACCACTTCCCACTCCACCATAACAATCTAACCACCTATAACAACCCTAACCACTTCCCACTCCACTATAACAACCCTAACCACTTCCCACATCACCATAACCACCCATAACAAACTACCTAGCCATTGCAAGTCTATAAATACTCTCCCATTTGCAAGATAAAAAATAAGGAAGAATGGAGAGAAAAAAACTTGAAAAATTTGTGAGGAGAGCAACCAAGGAGAATTGTTCGAACTAGAGCAACCAGATGAAGCTCAGATCAGTGAGGAAGCTCAGAGAGGAGAAAACTCAGAGTTCAGGCCAGCTTCGACCACATTTCCGGCAAGCTCCGGTGAGCACCGGCAAGCACCACCACTATTAGCTCAGGTAAGCCCCGATCACATCTCAATTTTCATCAATTTAAGTCCCATAGGATCTCCTCAATCATCCTGAGTTGATTCCAGTAAGGCTAGGTAGCTTCCTTGGTTGGAATCAGAGATTATTTTGGTCACCGAACCCAATTCTCTGGTAGGGGAGGTGGAGGAACGAATCCAGTGAGGGACTCATGCCCAGGTGAGTGTAGTTAGGTTGGTCTTGGTCCCTTCTTGGTCCTCCTCCACCTTGGAAGCTTTTCCCTCACTCTAGATGCCGCTGGAAGCAGCCTCTCCGTCGATAGAGAAGAAGACCCCTAGAAGGGGTTGACTGAGTGCCTCCTGCCTCACAACATCTCTCCAACCATTGGGACACGTTCCCCTACTCTTCCCTTGCACTTTGAAGCCTACAGGCCACCGTATTGGAGCCCGATCGCGTCCCGTAGCCACCATGCTGGAGTCGTCGTAGGGCATGATCAGCTGGGGAGCTCACACAGCCTCACTTGCCTCCAGATGGTGGGAAATGCTCCTCTCCACGCCCTCAGCCCTCCAAGAGCCTTGGTCCGCCGTTCCAGTGCCTCTAGTGGTCTCTTCTTCCCCGTCACCGTCGCTGGAGTCGCGACGTTGGCGAGTGAGATGGGGAGGAGACCTGGACCGTTCATCGCCCAATTTGAGCCATTGGATCTCCCCCTTATCTTCTCGCTTGCTCATAGTGTGCTCGGATGCTAGATCAGGCATCGAGGAAGCCATGAATGGCATCCCAGATGGCCATCAATGGCGAGGTTCCTTCGTCGGTGGCCGTCGTTCCTTTATTTAAAAAAAAAACTTCTTTTTGAACAAACTTCTTTTTCTTTTCTTTTCTTGCAACTAGGTCCTTTTATTTTGCATTTAAGCCCCTGCATTAGTTTTTTAATCATTTTAATACCATTATGTTTTGTAAAATTTTAGTGTGACCCTTGCAAATTTCTTTTAATAGTTCACAGACATTAAATTTTGACATAAAACCCTCTGATTTAGTTTTCATTCATTCTAAGTCCATAATTTGCACAAAAAAGCCTGAACTTCATTACAATTGTTCTAGATGCATGATTTTCAACTATAATTACAAATCTAACCCTGTAGATTCAAATTTTTATCCAAATGTGCTCAGAATTGCGTTTTAAACCCTGAACTTCACTGAATTTACACTAAATGCATGTTTTTTATGGCATATTTGCAAACCAGTCCTTAGAAATTCCTATTTTCATCCATGAGTCCACTACTTTGCACATTTAACACTGAATTTCTTCAAAATTACACTAAATACATGTTTTACTGGCAAAATTGCTGATTGGACCCTAGGAATCCTGATTTTATAAAAAATGCACAATTTTGCACATTTAACCCCCAACTTCCTTAAAATTGCATAGAATGTATTTTCCTAAGCATTTTTGCTGATTTAGCCTAGGAATCTCAACCTTTACTAAGGAGAATGTAATTTTTGCACAGAAGCCCCTAGAATTTACATATTTCACCCATGCTTCCATTTTATACATTTTGTTACCCTTTTTCATGCATATATCCCCATACTTACTCTCTTGCATCATGCATGCATTTCAAACTTATTTCAAACTTGGTTTTCACATTATTTCCTGGATTTCTTTCGATTTTCATGATTTTGGTTTGATTTGGATTTTCATCGCTCAACGGTGTACATTAACAGGCTTGATAATGCCAACATGGACTCGAATGAGGAATATTTTCGCTCATTTGATTTTCTCGGATTTCTTAAGTTTCCGCTATTTTGCGAGATGCTTTCTAAATATTTCCTATTTTCACGATTTTCCTCATCGCCCAAGGGTATACAGTAAAGTGGCATTTTCATTGCCTACATTGTCCCTCAGATTATTTTCCCTATTATTTCTCTTTTATTCATTTCTTCTCTTTGATTTGGCATATTTTCGCATTCATCTTAGGCATGTGCATTCGGGATAGACAAGCATACACACACTAGATCATTAGCAAGTAGGAAACCATGAAAGACCAATTTCTTCAGGCACATGGTAGCGCCTAGCACCTTCCCCATGCGTAAAAAGAATCCTTACCCTTTTTCTGGCCTACAATGGCCAAGTGTTGCATCCATTAGGCACGGTGCACACACGCATTCATTTGCATCATTTTCTTGCATTCATATGCATCTTGGTTTTCCTCGTCTTCTCATTAAAAGACTAGGTGGCGACTCCTTTTCCTTATCCTTTTCTTATCTTTCATTGATGTTTTCGAGTCTAGTCTCCTTCTTCGGATTCACCATCCTCGTCGTGAACATTTTGGGACGCCTCGTGTGTTTCCACACACCTTGGAGTCGTGTAGGGTTCCACCAGCATGGTCATAGGAACTAGCGAATCCACTGGGGATAACCAGATTCTTGCTTTCGCTTTGGTTTTCTTACTTGGAATTGATTTGTACACTTTGTGTTTGCTTGTTTTATTTGTTTGTACATATTTGACTATAGATGCCTTTTTACACAACTACTATGCCACAACACATGCCTATGACATGATTAATGCCTTTTGTCATGATGCTTGCTTTTCTTCACTTACCTGTGAGCACTACACTAGAACATGCCATGCTCATGCCTTTTGCTTGTTGGTTGAGTGTTTGGATGCCATGATTGTGTGTTTTCATCCTCTTTTTGTATTTGCCATGATTTGGAGAGTAGAGACATGTTTGCCTCCCTATCTGGTTAGAATAAAACACACAAACTCAGACAAACAAATAATAAGGCATAACTAGAGACAAATGCTTACAATCCCCTTGGCCTAATAAAATGCAAGTAAAAGACAAAAGCATATTGCATGATTGATCATATAAGGCATGCATCTTCTCCACTGAGTCCACCCACAGTTTGCGAAGGATAATTCTAGTAGCCCGTTCTATAGCTCTGGCGTAGGGCGTGTTGCTAGTTTGTCCCCCCTTGTCTGGGGTCGTGTCGATGTTAGTAGAGGGTACAGCTCCATGCAACTACAGGAGACAAGGCCACCAACGCAACACCCATTCATTGCCTGTGCATTGGCCAAGATTTAGAACGGTAACCTCACTTTTCTAACTAGAGTCAAAACCTAAACCCATGAGTGCATCCCGTGTGGTCAACCCCATGCGGGACATGCATGGTGAGAGAGCGTATATTAGTAGCTTTCATGTGCATGTGTGCCATTCATACCACCCTAACAAACAATTGCATAGCTTGCTTGTTTCTTCTGTTGTTCTGCCTTTTCTTCTTTGCTAACACATTAGGTGCTTTTCCTCTATTAGGTGAGTGTTGTGTGCAACTTCCTTTGTTAGTGCCCGGGAGTTCCTTTCAGTGACCTCAGTCTTGAGGCATTGTTCTCAATTATCTTTTCCTGGGCTATCCGTCACTTCCGATGATAGCTCCTTATAGGTGTCGTCCGCCAGTTTGCAATCGTAGTCCCTTCCTTACCTGTTCACGGTCCATTATAGCCCAGCGAGCTTCAGAGACCTTTGTACCAGTTGTTCCATAGGGGATCTCTGTTTCCACCCGTCCTTCCACCTTTACTTTGACATCTGTCACTTCGCTTACACTCCATGACAACCACTTTCAAGCACATGGAGTTCCCTGTCCTCCAATTTCGGGACACTGGCACACCTTGATTTGTCTGGAGCCCGTTACTAAGGCAGTTACTATGACCACCACTAGGGCATCTAATCTGATAATGTCTTGTCCTTCGGTTGGTTCAGCTTCACTTCACACACAGTTGGTTGTGACTGCTTCATCTGTAGGAATTCAACTCGTCGGATCTTTGAACATCCAGCCCCCATTGACATTTCTTCCACTTGCTTTTCTGGCCCTTGGTACTGTTACCGATGGTTCTCTTACTGTGCAATCTCAGCAACTTCAGGCTCTTACGCAGAGGCTTCAAAGCATGGTCATTTCTTTGGATCCTACTTTGACTACACCTGTTTGTCCTGTTCTTGAAGATCCATCTCCTCCTACTCAGGCATTTCATGCTGCACTAGTCACACCACCACCGCAGCCGTCGCCACAGCTTCTCTCTATCTCGACGACAGGCGCCACTTCTCTGCCATTAGTATCATCACCACTGTACTAACAGCATATTCCTCTATCTACTGGTGATCAGCCTTTTGGGTTGGTGGGAGTACAACAGCTTGTGAACCCTACTATACCGGTTCAGTAGTTGTTGCTCCCACACACAACACTGCGTCCAGCACAGCATACTGTCATTCCTGCACCCTTGCATCAGATATAGGCCTCAATATTCATTCCACCACAAACAACACACATGCACAGGTACACTGGTCATCACGCCACGACACTAGGTGGTGAGATGATAGTTTCGGAGGACCACATGGGTGCTACAAACATAGCGTACGCGTAACCCACCCCAGCTACACAATCAATGTCAGCAGCAACCCCAGATACACTTCTCACCAGGATAAATTGCTTGGAGAGAGCATTACGACAAGTGTAGGGTGAGGATCACTAATCTTGCACCTTCTGGGACCTCTACTACTTTCCAAAGGTTTTACTCCCTCCGAATTTTCACATCCCAGAGCTTGGAAAGTAGAATGGGAAAGGCTGCCCAATCTCGCATCTTAGGGCATATTGCGGTGATCTTGCTCAGTTGCAGGCTGACGAGAGAATGCTTATTTGCCTTTTCCAGAAGTGCCTCACATGTCCAGCTTTAAAGTGGTCTACAACTCTGGATATGACCACCATTAAGACCTAGAATGGCCTCAACCAAGCTTTTCTGGAGCAATATTCATTCAATCTCAACATGGTCCCAAAGCACAAAGACCTAGTTGCAACAATGTAGAAGCCCCATGAGTAGTTTGGGGAGTACATCGAGCGTTGGCGAGCCCTCGCTTCACCGGTTCACGATAGATCTTATGACAAAGAGTCTATTGAGATAATAATCCAAGTAGCACAGCTAGCCATAGGGGCCCTGCTTAGCATTCAACTTATTTCCACTTTTCCATCCCTGATCAAAGCTGGCACCCATGTCAAGAGCTCATTGCATAGTGGAAGTTTTCCTGCATTAGCGGCATTCGCCAAGCAAACCATGGCTTCAGGAGGAACCAGCAACAACAATGGCAGCAGCAATGGATCCAACACCGGATATGCACAAAAGAAGGACACTGTTAAAAATGTTGTGGCGTACGTTTTGCTGGTAAGTGTGGTAAGCTTGCCTGCATAGAGTCAGGTAGTGTACTCCCCTGCACCAAGGGCACCACACACATCACAAATCACCACCACCGTTGAGCCAATCTACCAGCCTGCACCGGCAAGGCAAGGGCACAACCTAGGACCAAGACGACCTCAACGACCCGAGAGGGATTACACTCCTTTGGTTGAGCCATTGAGTGTCATGTTTCCTAAGGTTGCATCACTCATGAGGCTTCTGGAAGTTAGCCCACTACCGAACCCACTTCCACGGTGGTTTAAAGTGGATTTATACTGCAGTTACCATAGAGCCGTGGGGCACTCTCTGGATAATAGTTTTACACTCCGAGATGCAATTCAGGACTTGATTGACTAGAAAGTCATAATTATCCACATAGGAGGCAGAGTCCACACCAGCTACACTGACACTGCATTCCTTTACATCTACACATAGCAGTATAGTCAACTGACCCTTGCTTGAGCATGCACTTAAAACATCAGGAGTTCATTTTCTTTCATCTGATGAGGCTGCACCTTCACAGTTTGACCCTTCCCTTCTCATTCATGACATCTCAGATCCTTTTCCTTATCAGCTCAACCAATCTTTTATTGAAGCTTCTATTTTTGCAATCAATATGATCCATTTAACTACCAAACCAAGGTGCACAGTTGCAAAACCTACCATGCAATCCACTTTGTCAATAGTTAATTTGCTAGCCAAACCAAAACATGACTAGATCCACCAAACGCCAATACCCACTTCACTAGCTCAGGTCCTAGTGGAATTGAAGGCCTGTGCTCCTGTAGTCGTTAACTTGACATAGGATACTCACCATATGCCTTACAGTTACGCCACAGTAAAGTGTGCTGAGGTAACGAGGCCAGGTTGGGTGTACAAGGCCCTAATTCCTACAAACAATCCCAACCAGCTAACAACTCCATCTTCCCAACCAAGGAGCCAGGATCCAAATCATATTCCTAAAGAAGTAGTCCCATGAATTAACCCCACCACTACCAAGATTGACCCAACTGTAGTTTACATCACGGCCCATTTAAAGAAAGTTAAAGCAGACATTTCCATTTGGGACCTAATCCATACATTAGTTGAATGTCGAGAGGCCTTTCTCCAAGTTTTCCAAGCCACCCTTGTTTCCCCAACAATACAACCATCAACCTTGGAAAGCATGATAGGAATGATAGTAGCACCTCAGGTGATCTCCTTCTCTAGCTCAGAACTACCGCCAATAGGGACCAATCACAACCAACCCATGTTCATCACAGTGCAATACCAGAATTTCTACATTCCTCTTACATTGGTGGATAATGGCGCCAGTTTAAATGTTTGCCCTCTATGAACTGCAAATCAGGTCAGATTTAAATCCAAGGACATTACCCAAGCCATGAAAGGAATGATGGCATTTGACAACATGCACCATGATGCTCTAGGGATTTTGATCATTCCTCTAATCATTGGTCCTACCCATTTTGAGGTTGAGTTTTATGTTGTTGACCTCAAACCATCTTTCAATATCCTGCTTGGGTGCCCTTGGCTCCACAAGCATCATGTTATCCCCTCAACTCTTCACCGAATGATTAAGTTCCACTGGAACAACGACATCTTTGTTGTAATAGTAGAAAATCTTGAAGAGGAGAAGGTTGAGGCAGTCTCTTCGATATCTCTCCAAACCGTCCATTTTGACACCAAGCCTTCTAAAGTACTATATTGTGTCGACCACTTTAAGCCTGTCGATTTCATTCCGATTCTCAAGCATGCCAGCCATTTGGCCGCTTATGGAAATCCTTTCTTGATGGTCGAGAATCTATGTCAAAGGTGGGGGTAGGAGAAAGGAGCATCTCTCGAGTGGAATGGCCAAGGAATCGTCAAACCAATTGCTGCGGAGAAAAGACGAGAGTTCGAAGGACTGGGATATGAGTGGAAACCGTAGGATAGATTCTCGTGGTGTTGTAAGTTCCAAAAGCTCGTTATTCCATGGGGTTTAACTAACTTTGTTAGTGCAGGATTGCTAGATCCCAATCATAGTCTAGTTCTTGCGGAGTCTGAACGGAGTAAACCAATCAGCAAATCAGACTGGATATGTGTTGATGACTACTACTCTAAGGAAGAGGTCGTGGATTGTATAATAGATTCAACATCGTCCTTTCCACCAAGGACAGTTGTGCTGGCATTGCCACCACCAGAGTCAGTCGATCATCTTCCTACAGATCTTGCTACAGTCTCTGTTTCGACAGGAGCAGTTTCAACCACAGCCTCATCAGCATCAGTTAGCTTTAGAGGTGTTATAGTCAGGTCAACTGGAATCACCGTCTGAAGTACCAGAAGTTACCAATGCATATTATGTGGATTTTGCTTCTAATGTAGATGAGGGAGATGTTGTAGTAGCACAAGTTGACAGCATGCTCAGTGATTTGGAAGTCCTATTTCACAAGCAATTGGTGGCACTGGCGGAAAACACACATAGTGAACTCAAGCACAGAAAGGAAAAAGTGATAATATCAGAGTACATTGAAGAATAGACAATTTCACAGGGTCAGTCTACTATCATGGCCTTAGAAGAGGATAGATCATTGAATGCTAGACCAGAGGAGTTTATCTCTTATCAACCGGGAGGCGGGTCTAGGTGGTACTATCATACTTGGCCCCACTAGAGTAGTGGGGTCGGAAAAAAAAGATCCTGAGTTAGGCTCAGGAGAGAATGCGGGTGGCTGCACTCACATCAGTCCGTCAGAAGATAGTTGCCCACCTATCACGCACATTGTACATACCATTCAAGAAAACCAGAAAAGTAAAAACAATTATCCACATAATAAGGTTGTGAAAGAAGTGAAACAACTAGGTACATCTGCATGTTCGGAAATGTTTGAATCTAAGATCATCAGAGGTGCGTATAAAAAGACTAGAGTAACAGTAACCATTCTAAAGCATCATCAAAGGTAGAATGCTAAGGAAATATATACCTTTGGGGACATGGACCCATCATTCCAGCAAGAAGTCCTTTCCGAACTTATTGCATATAGATAGGAGGATGATGCAGAAATAGAGGAAGAAAGTCATGACGTGCCAAATTTCTAGCCTTATGACAATGATCTAGAAGGCTCGAACTTGCATGTAGAAGAAGAAATTGTGTCTGTAAACATTGGCACCGCTGAAGATGTCACGGAAGTGCGAATTACCACCAAACTCATAGCACAAGCCCTGACAGAACTTGTTGAGCTTCTCCAAGAATATGAAAATATCTTTGCCTGGAGTTATGATGACATGGTTGGGCTAGACGTTGAGGTAGTGGTGCACACATTACCGCTTAAGCCTAACATCAAGCTGGTTAAACAGAAATAGCGTAGATGGCTACTGCAGTGGCTGTTTAAATTAAAAGAGGAAATAATGAAGCAACACAAGGTCAACTTTCTAAAGGTTGTCCTCTACCTAGAGTGGTTAGCAAATGTGGTTCCGGTGCCTAAGAAAGATGGTCGGGTTCGAATGTGCATTGATTATAGAGACCTAAACAAAGCAAGCCCAAAGGACGATTTTCCACTCCCACACATCAATGTATTGGTAAATAATACTACAAGACAAAAAATGTTGTCATTCATGGATGGATTCTCAGGCTATAATCAAATTAGAATGGCGGAAGAAGATATAGAGAAAACATCCTTTATCTCCCCATAGGAAGTGTTCTATTACAAAGTTATGCCATCTGGGCTCAAGAATGCCTGGGCCACATATCAAAGGGCGATGGCAGCATTGTTCCATGATCTCATGCACTAGGACATTGAGGTTTATGTGGATGATATGATAGCGAAGTCAAAGGAGCTTGAAGAACACAATGCTTGTTTAAGGAAGCTATTCTACCGCTTGTGAAAATATAAGTTGTGGCTTAACCCCAATCAGTGTGTATTTGGTGTGTCATCGGGCAAGCTACTGGGATATATCGTTAGCCAAAGAAGAATTGAGATAGATCCGAACAAGGTTAAAGCCATCATCGAGATGCCTCCTTCTACAACAGAAAAGGAAGTCCGAGGGTTGCTGGGGCGGTTGTAGTATATCAGCCGGTTCATTGCCTAATTGACACCAATTTGTGAGCCAATCTTCAAGCTTGTAAGGAAGAATGCACAGATCTGCTGGAGTGAAGAGTGTCAAGAATCTTTTGAAAAAATCAAGAAGCTTTTGGTAAGGCCACCAGTATTAGTTACTCCGACACCAGGGCATCCTCTGTTGCTCAATTTGTCAGTAACACAACATTCAATGGGCATAGTCTTGGGTCAGCATGATGAAACAGACCGCAAGGAGAGGGCCATTTATTATTTGAGTAAAAAGTTCAATGATTGTGAGGTTAAGTACACTGCAATCGAAATGGTCTGCTTATCCCTCATTTGGGCCACATAACGCTTGAGGCATTACATGATGGCATATCCAGTTCTATTGCTGTGCCGACATGATCCTATGAAATACCTATTCTAGAAACCCACACTAATGGGTAGATGTGTCAAGTGGCAGGTGCTCTTATCACTTTTGTCACTCAGAAGTCTATGAAGGGACAGGCTGTGGCTGATCATTTAGTAGATTTACCCATGCTAGAGTATCAACCTCTACAGACTCAGTTCCATGATGAAGATATATTGTTTGCCATGGGAGAGAATGAGTTAGAAGACCCTCGTGACAAAGAGTAGTGGCATCTCTACTTTAATGGTGTAGTTAACAGGAAGGGCATGGGCATTGGTGCAGTACTGGATACCCTGCAAGGCCAGATGATCCCACTTGCTTGAAAGTTAACCTTTGTGTGCTCCAATAATGTGGCAGAGTATGAGGCATGTATTCTTGGCTTGCGGGCTACATTAGAACATGGTGCGTGGAAACTGCATGTGCATGGCGATGCCATGTTGGTCATCTCACAAGTTAATGGTAACTAGAGAACAAAGGACTTGAAACTGGTGCCATACCATAATCATCTCCTTAGGCTAATGGCCAAGTTTGAGGAAATACATTTTTCCTTCATGAACAGGGCCAAGAATGCCTATGTAGATGCGCTAGCCACTCTCGCATCCTAGTTGTCCATACTAAAGGATGACACGGTGAAAGTGTCGGTAACCTACACAGACTAGCCGGCACACTACATGAGCATAGAAGAAGCAAACTCCACAACAGAGCTCTCATGGTATCATGACATTAAAGTCTACTTGGAAACAGGGTGTCACCATCTAGATGCATCAGCGGTAGATACAAAGACTATGGTCTGACTGGCGTGAAAATATGTGCTTGGAGTAGATCACTTGTATAGGAGGCCGATACAGTAATGCTACAAGTGCATGCTGGGACATGTGGACCACACATGAATGGGGTGTTACTAGCCAAGAAAATAATGTTACAAGGTTATTTCCAATCAACCATGGAGATAGGCTATTGTCAGTTTGTGCGAAAATGTCACAATTGTCAAGTCCATGGCAACTTCATTCATGCACCCCTGCAACAGCTCCACAACATGTCATCACCCTAGCCTTTTTCAACATGGGGAATAGACGTTATCAGAGCTATTCACTTGACAGCTTCTAATGGACATTAGTACATTTTGGTAGCTATTGATTACATCACAAAATGGGTGGAAGCAGCTTCTTAGAAGATAGTGACAGCCTCTGTGACTAAAACGTTCATCAGGAGCAATATCATTACACGATATGGGGTCCTACATTCAATCATCTCTAATAATGGGACAAATTTCACAGCCAAAAGGGTTGAGGATTTCCTATAGGAGTTCCATATTGGGCATCATAGGTGCTCCCCATAACGTCCTCAAATGAATGGGGCTGTAGAATCCTCCAATAAGAATCTAACTATGATTCTTAAAAAGATGGCAAAAACACATAAAGACTGCCATGACAGGCTCCCATACACTTTGTGGGCTTACAAAACATCAGTCTGGACTTCAATTGGAGCAACTCCATATTCTCTAATGTATGGTGTGGAAGCAGTCCTGAAAGAATCAGAGTTGGAAGAGGCAGAGTGGATTGAGGACTGCTTTGTTCAATTAAACTTGATAGATGAGTATCAATTGCAAGCTATGCATCATGCACAATGCTATTAGAAATGCATGGCCAAAGCCTATCAAAAAAAGTTCCAGCCTAGATGTTTCTTGCCAAGGGGCCTAGTCTTGCGAGATATACATCTCCCTGATGGTCGTGGCAAGTTTAGACCAAACTGGCGTGGACAATTTGTAGTCAAACAAGTCTTCTCTGGAGGAGTAGTAATCTTGGAGGACTTGGACCACGTTGAACAGTCAAAGCTAGTTAACTCATGTTACCTAAAGAAGTACTATCAGTAATCATAAATCGTGTGTCCTCACTCTACGACACTGTCATATTTTTCCATGCATGCACGAATTCATTTTATCAATGTTTTTTTTGCATCCATGTAGCCTTGCATCTTAGCACATGCTAACTCACAGTCAACATACACATATATAGGTAGGTGACTGTCATCATCATCACATGCATGGATCTTAGTCTGGTGATGATAAGCAGAATAAGCTTGCCAGTGATGGGAATGTGTAGCACCTCCTCAGCTAGATACTATTCATGTAACCTAGGGTGTGAGGAAGCCAACTTTCATTGTGAATTGGGTGAAGTATCCAAGCCGCTCAGGGAACACACACCTCCCAAATGGAGATAAATTGTTAGGGGCAAGAATGAGAGTGTGAGAAATAAAATAAAAAACATATATCTGGGAAAGGGCATAAAATAATTTGAAGACAAAAGTCACAGATAGAAGTCAGCCCTAAAGAGAGAGGCATGACGGGTAGCGCTTTCCCTACAACTTATCTTGGAGAGGAGTCTAAGTGAATAACATTTCTAGAGAATCCTAGACAATCCTTTAAATAGCAATAACTCCCCACCATAGACTAGGTATCTAATACCTCCAAGCTAGGGATAGGGTGAACCCACACGCCTATGAGGGAGAAAGAATAAAGAAAATAAAATAAAAGCAAGGGTATGGTCCAGTGGGGTTTGGAATTGAGCCCAGGACACAATATTACATTTCTAGAGAACCACCTAAAAAAAACTAGGGACTTGGATAGAGTCTCGTAAGGTTTGGAGCTACCATTCCCTTGTATACATGGCGATAAGCATTCCAATGCTGAGGGCACTAATAAGATCCCACAAATCATTCAGCATGCATGCATTCTTTCCATAAACATCATCTTAAAGCGTCATAGAGTCTAATCTGGTTTTTTAGCTAGGGCATGATGACAGCTTTCAGCCTAAGAGGATCAGGAGGACATCACCTAAACCAAGGGCATGCAAGCTGCTCTTATTGGTTAGGGCCATTTATGTCAAACTAGGGGCATGTCAGTTGTCCTATGGTTAAACACACTGAGCCAGTACTCAACCAGGGGCATGCAAGCTGCTCTTATTGGTTAGGGTCAGTCATATCAAACCAGGGGCATGTAAGCTGCCTATGGTTAGACACACTGAGCCAGTACTCGATCTAGGGCATGTCAGCTACTCTATAGGTTGAGGATCCCCGTAATTCACCCGGGGGGCTTACCAGTTACCTCGTTTAGCTTCTTAAGCGCCTTATGACGACTTAGTCATTAGACAATCCCGATCATCAAGGTTTGATGGCTGTCTCTCATTAATTTGGCGCCTAGTCTGGATCGGTTGATAACCAGGATCTCTTACCGGGGCTATACGCACAATGTAGTCTGTTCAATAGCTCACTGTTTAGTCGATTCCGGATTATAACATTCAACTTTAGGCTACTCTTTCTGATCTTCAATACCACTTGTGCTGCACTCTTTCTGTTTCCATTGGACTTTTAGAAAATATTGTTGAATGGAAAAAGTTAAAGGCTATTGCTAAACCAATGTTTTGAGCTCTTCTTCCCTTTTTGGTGTAGTTTGAATCAGGAGAAGTTGAAACCCTCCATTGATCATGGGTTTCCCCACGATGGTCATACTTATGCACTGCTCAAATGTTCTCCAAGCATGGATTGGGAAATGTACAGAAAGTGATCGCAACAAGCTACGGATTTGGGGCATCTCCTCAAAGTTTCTAGATTATGTGAAGGTGAAGGTTTCTCAATGGTTCTTGTGTGCAGCTGCTCGGTTCTAGAAGCCTGCCTATCATGTATTTCTCTTCAGAAGAGTTGAATTGACTCCTACTTTGGAGGAGGTCCATAGGGAGTGTTGTATGCAGAAGTTCTTGGGACCCATCGTGTTTATGTGGCACGATGGATACTCCTCATTCTCGATTGAACTGACTAGCCTATCAACCGGTGATTGTAATCATCAACTTATCTGTTCAAACGGACATTCTCCCATGCTACAACTGGCTTACTTTGACAAGGTGGCTGGAATGCACACCTCCTTGGGCAATGAGCTATGGTTGAAAGGCTTTGATGTCCACTTCTTAGGAGAGTTGGTTTTCAGCCATGGTTGGACGGTCATGAACATTGAGGTTGCCGAGATTGCTTTGGTAGTGGTCACACGTCTGATAGACTTGGACCTAGTTATCCTGGTAGAAACATACTAGGCTTTAGACCAGTCATTACGATGTTGTCGGCACTTTTGTGGCTGTGGAGCTTTTGTATAGGTGTGGTTGGCCGCTTATCTGGGTGTAGAAGTCTTACGCCCACAACGGTCAGCCTTTGAATCCTACTGTCAAAGTGGCCATGCTTGCATGCTGACCTCTGTTAGCATGGAGTATGAGCAGTTGGAAAGTTTGATAGAAGACAAAGTCATCTGGCACATCATTCCTTCAGCCACTCATAACTTTGAAGCTTTCTTCAATACAACCGATATACAGGTTATCATCCTGCCAGGGCTGACTAGTGGAGTTGAGTATCATCCAGTTTGTGTGATGTCGTAGTTTGGCTATCAGCAACATTCCTTTGTTCAAGGGCTAATGCCAGCCCGATTCCAAGAGTACCCTCTGAGCTCCTACGGTATGACTAAGGAGCTATCTTACCTGCTTAGTGGCTTCATACGATCGAAGGATATCTCAATCATAGAGGGGAAAGGTTGCACAGCAGATTATGAAGCCGAAGTTGAAGAAACTTGGCTGATTTGTAGCGTTGCTTTGAGCCATACACTTTTTACCAGAGCTCTAGGCTCGAAGAGATCTAAGGATGACGCAGTCTCTTGATATTTGCATTATGCTACTGTTTCATTGCAAGTTGAAATGCATGTAATCACTTCATTGACTGCTATAATAAAATTCATCGGAACACTATTGACCAGCTTGTTTGGTTGCTTATGGTTGATGTGGAGTAGAAATTGCCATTGCGATAACATGTGCTTAACTGGCTCAAATTGTTGCTCTCTTCTACTTGTCGACTTAGCACTGTTGACCATCCTGATAATAGCTGAGAATTTCGTTTTGTTGCCTAGGCTTGGATGAATAAAGTCTTGATAGACTTCTGTACCATGTAGGGCGGAATCTAACCTACTCTGTTGGACTTGCTCTAGTCGAGCAAGTCTTGTTTCCCTCTTTTTCTAGACCTCAGACGATGTGTAGGTGTTCCTGTCCTAGATTCGCTCCAAAAGGACGAATCTCAGCAACATCTGCTCTACTAGACTTGCTCTAATTGAGTAATTCTTGTTTTCATCTTCATCTAGGCCTCGTGCGAGGTCTAGAGCATATCCCACATGGTAAACTCTTCCCCCTTCGGCTGACAGGTTTGATATCTTGTCATGCCTTTGCCTGTTGGCTAATAACCCTAACTATCTAGCAATGAGTCTGTCAAGTGACCTTCGGGCTGATAACCCTAATTATCCAGCAATGAGTCCGTCAACTAACCTTCGGGTTGATATCCCAAACTATCCGATTGGCATCCGTCAACTTGCTATATCACCGTTAGTTGGTAAGTCTGAAACTTGCCATCTCTCGATCGGTAAGTCCTAAACTTGCCATCTCTCGATCGGTAAGTCCTAAACTTGTCATCTCTCGGTCTGTATGTTCGAAACTTGCCATATCCTCTCTCTATTGGTAAGTCTGAAACTTGCCATCTCTCAGTCGGTAAGTCAGAAACTTGCCATATCACCTCCGGTCGGTAAGTCCGAAACTTGCCATCTCTTGATCGGTAAGTCTGAAACTTGCCATATCCTCCCTTGGTCAATAAGTCTGAAACTTGCCATCTCTCGGTGGGTAAGTCTGAAACTTGCCATATCCCCTCTTGGTCAGTAAGTCCTAAACTTGCCACCTCCGGTCGGTAAGTTCGAAACTTGCCATCTCCCAGTCAGTAAGTTTGAAACTTGCCATGTCTCGGTCAGTAAGTCCAAAACTTGCCATTTCACCTCCGATCGATTAGTCCAAAACTTACCGTCTCTCGGTCGGTAAGTTCGAAGCTTGCCATATCCTCTCTCGACCGGTAAGTCCGTAACGTTCAATATTCCCTCTGGTTGGTATGTCCGAAACTTATCATCTCTCAGTTGGTATGTCCAAAACTTGCCATATCCTCTCTCAATCGGTAAGTCAAAAACTTGCCATATTCCTATCTGGTCGGTATGTCCGAAACTTGCCATATCCTCTCTCGATCGGTAAGTCTGAAACTTGCCATATTCCCTCTGGTCAGTAAGTTTGAAACTTGCCATCTCTCAGTCAGTAAGTCCGAAACTTGCGATCTCTCAACCGATATGTCCGAAACTTGCCATATCCCATCTCGATCAGTAAGTCCAAAGCTTGCCATTTCTCAGTCTGTAAGTCTGAAACTTACCATATCCTCTCTCAATTGGTAAGTCCGAAACTTGCCATCTCTCGGTCAATAAGTTTGAAACTTGCCATATCCTCACTCGGTCGGTAAGTCTGAAACTTGCCATCTCTCAGTTGGTAAGTTTGAAACTTGCCATATCCCCTCTCGGTCGGTAAGTCCGATACTTTCCATATTCCTTCTGGTCGGTAAGTTTGAAACTTGCCATCTCTCGGTCAGTAGGCCTGAAACTTACCTTGCCCCATTTGATTCTTGCTCAGAGAGTTTGAATCGATGGTGCCCCCTTCAGACGTGTTCTGGGTGGACTAGACTAACCTCCTTGTTTGGGTTGGTACCCCGAACTACTCGATTGACACTAGTCAAGGCCTCTATCTTTTTGGCTGGTAGGTCCGGTATCGTGTCGTACCCCCTTTCTCTTTGGATGGTAGCTTGAAATACTCGGTTGACAACCGTTACATTGTCTGGAGTGGGTTGATAGCCCAAACTATCTGGTCTACAAGACCGTTAACTTCGTGCCATTTTGATTCTCAGTAAGTGCTCGGGAAGCAGTGGTCTCCTCCACCTTTCCCCTTTTCCTTGTAAGAGGGGGCGAGGTGTTTTTGTCAACCCTGAGCATCGATCATTGTTCCATTTGTCCTCTGACTTTGCTCGAGGAGGGGCATCTGTAGACACCACATATTCTTGCAGCTGGACCCTAGCCTAAACCTTAATCCAAAATCATAGACTTAGCAAACCCTAGTCTAAAACCCTAGACTTAGCAAATCCTAGCCTAAAACCCTAGACTTATCAAACCCTTGTCCAAAACCCTAAACCTAGCCTAAACCCTATTCCAAAACCTAAGACTTAGCAAACCCTAGTCCAAACCCAGAAACCCACCCTAAACCCTAATCCAAAAACCCTAACAACCTGAGCAACCAGAGAAAGTAGAGAAAGCTCAGATCAGTGAGGAAGCTCAAATCACCATCTTCGGCCATGTTTCCGACGAGCTCTGGCAAGCTCTAGTCGCCACCTCTACTACCAGCTCAGGTATGCCATGATCAAAGCTCAATTTCCTTCTATTTTAGTTCCCTAGGTCTTCCTCAACCTTCTGAGATGTTTCCAGTAGAGCCAGACAGCTTCCTTGGCCAGAATCAGGAGTTTATGGGTTGCTGGACTCGATTTTTCAATAGGAGAGGTGGGGGCACGAATCCAATGAGTGATTCGTGCCCTGGTGAGTGTAGTTTGATTAGACTTGGTCTCTTCTTGCTCCTCCGCCACTCTAGAAGCCGTTCCTTTACCCTAGAAGCTACTGGAAGAGAGCCGCCGGACGTAGCCCTATCGTCACTGTAGAAGACAACTCCTGGAAAGACCGTCTAGAAGCCTCCCGCCTCGCAGCTCCCCTTCAACCATCAAGACGTCTTCCTCTCTTCTTCCCTTGTACACTAAAGCCCATAGGACCCTGCATTGAATCTTGATCGTGTCCCACAGTCACCGTCACCGGAGTCAACGTAGAGCTTGATCGGGAGGAGGAGGAGCAGCGTCGTTCTTGCCTCTAAGCAATGGGAAATGCTCCTTTCCGCACCATCAGCCCTCTTGGAACCCTGGAACGTTGTGCCATAGCCTCCAATGGCCTTTTCTTCTCCCAAACCATCGCTGGAGTCACGACACCGGCAAGGGAGGTGGCAGGAGACCTTCGACCATTGGCCGCAAGATCGGAGCCACTGGATTTGCCCCCTTTTCTTCCCTCTTGCTTATAGCGAGCTTGGATGCCAAATCAGGCATCAGGGAAGCCTTGAATGGCTGCCCAGATGGCCATCGACAGCGAGGTACTGTCGATCCTTTAAAAAAAAAACCTTCTTTTAAAATAACTTCACTTCTTTTCTTTTGTTTGCGTTTAGGTCCTTTTATATTTCAATTAAGTCCCTACATTAGTTTTTTAATTATTTTAATAATGTTTTGTTTTGTAAAATTGGAGTGTGATCCTTATAAATTCCTTTTAATATTTCACAAGCTTTAAATTTTGACATAAAACCCTTTGATTTAGTTTTCATCCATTTTAAGTCCATAATTTGCATAAAAATCCCTCAACTTCATTAAAATTGTTCTAAATGCATGATTTTCTAGTACAATTGCAAATCTAACCTTGTAGATTCAAATTTTTACTAAAATGTGCACAAACTTTCATTTTAAATCCTGAACTTCACTAAATTTACACTGAATGCATGTTTTTATGGCATATTTGTAAATCAGTCCCTGGAAATTCATTTTTTTATCAATGAGTCCACTATTTTGCACATTTAACCCTGAATTTCTTCAAAATTACAATGGACACATGTTTTGTTGAGAAAATTACAGATTGGACCCTAGGGATCCTGGTTTTACCAAAAATGCACAGTTAACCCCCAACTTCCTCGAAATTGCATAAAATGTGTTTTACTAAACATTTTTGTAGATTTAGCCTTGGAATCTCAGCCTTTACTCAGGAGAATGAAATTGTTGCACAAAGACCCCAGGAAATTTACATGTTTCACGTATGCTTTCATTTTGTACATTTTGTTACACCTTCTTTTTCATGCATATATTCTCATGCTTACTTACAACATGCATGCATTTCAAACTTATTTCAAACTTGGTTTCACAGTATTTCCTAGATTTCTTCTGATTTTCATGATTTTGATTTGATTTGGATCTTCCTCGCCTAAGGGCATATATTAACAGGCTTGACAATGCCAATATGGATCTGAATAAGGATTATTTTCTCACATTTGATTTTCTCGGATTTCCTAAGTTTCCCTTATTTACGTGGCACCTTTCGAATATTTCCTATTTTCACGATTTTCCTCATCACCCAAGGGCGTACATTAAAATGGCATTTTCAATGCTTACATTGTCCCTCGGATTATTTTCCCCATTATTTCTCTTTTATTCATTTCGCTTGTTTGATTTGGCATATTTTTTTCATTCATCTTAGGCATGTCCATTTTGGGTCGACACACACACAAACACAAAATCATTAGCAAGCAAGAAACTTAGAAAGACCGATTTCTTCAGGCACATGGGTGTGCCTAACACTTTCCCCATGCGTAATAAGAATCCTAACCCTTTCGCACCATGGCGGAGCAACTCTCCTCGTGCACCGACATCTCCGCTTCTGGTGGTGGCTTCACTACCACCGGCGAGGCTCTAAGCCTCCTAACATCAGGTGAGGCTCCTGTAAGCTCTCCTCTCTCCTCCTCCTCCGGTTCCCCTCAGCTCCAGAGATGCCTCGTTGTCGACGCCAGATCCATCGCGTCGTCGTCGTCGCCGTCGCTGCAGTCCAGCCTCGTCCGCTGTTCACCGTCGAAGATGCCCCTAAGTGCACGAGGCCACCTCACTCTGTGCTGATGACCTGGAAACCTCTACGTACCTCCTTGGAGCGCTCCCATGCTGCTGTGCCCCTACCCGAACCTCAGCAGCAACCCAACCACCTTCGCCGTTCCCGTCGCCGGAGACGAAGGTTGGAGGAGTGTTTCGGAGCACCTTAGAGCTCGCTGCTGCCCCTCTGAAACCTCGTTGTGGCTCCCAAGATCTTTCCCCACTCTCTTCGCGCCGTTCCTGCACACAGAGCACCACCGCTTCACGTTGTCATCGTCTCTATCACCGTTTAGAGCACCTCGCCGGAGCGCGAGGTCAGGGGGAAGCCTCAGTCCTCCTTAGCCTGCCCAACCATCCAGAGAAGATCGTCGCGTCACCACGGAGCTTCCCCAGCCGTCGTGGGCCCCCTTCAACTACTGAGTCACCATCGAAGTCTTGCTGGTGGGAGAACGCCGGTGATCCTCCGGCGATCTTCGAATGAACATATTTTGGGCCCAAGCCCATTAGTTTAGGTTTATTACTTTTAAGTCCTCAATTTATTACATTTACATCGTTATTTATTGCATATGGGTCCAAACATTTACATTTTAGTCCCTGTGGTTTTAAAATTCATTTCTTTCTTTTATTTTATCTGTGGATTTTGCATATGACCCCCTGAAGGTTTATTTTTTAATTCATAACACATTAATGCATGTTTCTTATCACATCTACGTCCCTAGAACATGATTTCTTTACATTTAGGTCCAGAACATTTGCATTTATCCCCTGAAGCATTTTAAAATAAGTTTTTTTGTGTGAAATCTGCATTCTGAACCTTGAATGCACTGACCATCATTAAAATTGAGTTTTATCACATTTAAGTCCTCAACATATACATTTAGCCCCCTGGAATCTTTAAGATGATTTTTCTTTGGGAAATTTACAGTCTGAGCCCACAGATATTTAAAAATCACACTGACTACTATTAAAATGGAATTTTCTTTATAGTTTGGTCCTAGACTTTTGCATTAAGCCCCTAGAACTTAAAAAAAATGAGTTTTCCTTGCACATTTTGCATCCTAGACCTCAGGAAACATCATAATTGCACTGACTAGTATAAAATCCCACTTTTCATCACATTGAGGTCTTGAAATTTTGCATAAAAGTCCCTGAATTCACATTAAATCATTCTTGAGCACAGACAACTTGCATATAGGCCCTTAGATTATTTCTAAATCCATCATTTAGGGCTTAAAATGTTTTCTTGCATATTTTGGGAAATTTTTCATTCATTGCATCTCATATTTTGCATTTAATCATTGATTCCATTCAAAAATTATGTTTTCACTGAGATTTGATCCATAGTTTCACATTTTGGTCACATTAGCACTTATGTGTGAATTTTGCACTTTACACCCTAACTTTTCATGGAATTTATCCAAGTGCAATTTTTACATCCCAGTGCCACATTGACATTGGACCCATCATTTGCTTGTTAGAATAGGGGTCATGATCTTGTTTTTCATCCAGATTCCCATTCCTTTTTGTGAATTTTGCATTTTGGTCCTTATGTTTGTCCTTTATTGTGTTTACATCATTTTGTTGATTTTCTCCTCCATGTTTCTTGCAAATAACATCTTCTAGACATTTGGCACACATTTTGACATAGTTTAGACCATGCATCACTCTCATGCAAGCATTTATCACATCTGGCCAGGGAAATGACCAAATTGCCCCTATGTCTCCAATTCAAGAGCATGCACCTCAATTTGTGCACTCAGTCTTTCATAGTCCTTGTCGAAGCCATCCTTTAGAGCTTTTTCACATTTAGGCACTTATCCATGCATGTCATATCACTTTCTCCTCACATTTGCATCCCCATTTATTGGGCCGGCATCCCATGCCTTTCCTTCGTGGATTTTTGTCTTCATTTTGTCCTTAGAGTTTCTTATCCAATATCTGATTTGATTGGCTTTAATCCTATATTTCAGATTTTTCATTTGATTTGGATTTCATCACCCAAAGGCGTACATTAATAGGCCTGAAGGCCGACATTGACCCCACCATGGATTATTTTTCCCCTTTTTGATTTTCATGACTTTTTCCTGATTCCGAGGACGTGGGTTGACTCGACTTTTCATCCTTTTGACATCATTATGATTTTCCGAGGCATTTCTTACAAAACCTCATCATTTCATGTGATTTTCTGCGAATTTGTCAATTCATGTGGATTTCTCTGTAGTTTTCGCACATCATCTTGCACATCCATCCAGTCTTGTCATGGCATACATATTAGCATGATTAGAGCATGATCTAGGTTCAGGAAACATCCATCTAGCCTTTAGCAAGCAATCTAGACTAGAAAGACCGAGTTTCTCGGGCGTATGAGGGTGCCTAACACCTTCCTCGTGCGTAATAGGAATCCTTACCCATCCTCTGGTTAGCAGACATCCAGCCTTCACATCTGCACCTTATGCATCCAGTCTTTTTTGTGGTTTTCCTCGTCTTTCCCATAAAAGACTAGGTGGTGACTCCTCATTTCTTTTTCTTTTATCTTTCCTTGTGGCCTCGCCATCTTGGCATGGCTGTGATCTCCTTCCCTCTAGTGCGACTCTGCTCTGGACCCCTGGGTCAGCATGGTCACAGATTGCAATGGGACCGTAAACCCTAAAACTAACCAAAATCAAATTCAAAATCTAAAACTAATCAAAACCCTAAATCAAACACTAAAACCAGCCTAAAACCCTAAACCCCAGCACTAAACCCTAAAACTACCTCAAAACCCTAAAATAATCTCAAAGTCCTAGAATCCTATTAAATCACAATCAATACCCTAACCTTAGCACTAAACCCCAGCACTAAATCGTAAAACTAACTCAAAACACTAAAGTTAACTCAAAATCCTAAAATCCACTTAAATCAAATTCACAATCCAAAGCCAATCCAAAATCCTAGTTCAAAACCATAAAGCGAACCTAAATCAAATCCAAAATCTAAAACTAATCAAAACCCTAATTAAAACCCTAAGTCAAACCCTAAACCCTAATTTCAAAACCTAACAACATATAGCCAATTTCCACCTTCACCATAACAATCTATAACAATCACTAACCACCTAAACAAACTTAACCAATTCCCACCCTCATCATAACAACCTATAACAACCTCTAACCACCTAAACGAACTTAACCACTTCCCATTTCATCATAACAACCTAAAACAACTTGTAACAACATCCAGCAACCTCTAACTAACCATAACTAACTACTCTAACAACCTTAGCCATTGCAAGTCTCTAAATACCCCCATTTTCAAGAAGAAAAAAACGGAGAGAAAAAACATGGAAAAATCCAAACGGAGAGCCACCAAGCTATTTTCTCACAACCAAAGCAACCAGAGAGGTCCAGGAGCAAAGAGGAAGCTTGGGGAGGAGAAAAATCCCAGTTTTAGGCCACCTCTGGCGAGCTTCAGTGACCTCCGGCGGCCCATACCACTGTTCACTCAAGTAAGCCTTCCACTGACTTCAATTTTCTTCCAAAATATTTTCCTGGATCTCCGTCTTCCTTCCCCTGTCGATTCTATTAGAGCCAGAGGCTTTCCCTAGCCGGAATCAAAGCACTAGGGGTCACTAGAGTCATTTTCCTGTGACCATGGTGGGGGAACAAATCCAATGATCGATTCGTGCCCCAATGTGCTTGATCCTCTCCCCCCAATCATCCTTCTGCTTCTTCGATCATCGAAACGCCGTGGAATGCCTCCAACAGGCCTCCAGGAGCCAGTCACCGGAATCGGGCTCTGTCGCCGTCGTTGGAGAAGACGACTGGTAGCGAAGATCCATCAGGTGCCTCCTCGAGCATCAGGACACGATCCTCTAGCCTTGCACAAGCGTCCAGAGCCACCAGGTCCTCGAATCGAGCTCTTGTTCTCCCGTACAACCACCGCCAACGGCACGTCGTCGAAGCTTGATCGGGGAAAAAGCTCGCACACCCATTCTTGCTGTTGGATGATGGGAAATCATCCCTTTCGCTCTCCTGAGTTTCCTAGACTCCTAAGATGCTGATCCGTCGCCTCCAAAGCCTCCTCCATCCACAGCGCTGTCACCGGAGATGTGTCGATGGTGAGGGGGATAGGACGATGATTCCGGCAATCGAAATCGCGATCCAAACCATTGGATCTGTTCCCCTTCTTCTTATTCTCTTGCGCCTAGTGAAGCTTGATGCATGATCAAGCATCGGGAATCCCCAGATGGGCATCGCAGACGGTCATCGACGGCGGGACTCCGTCGTCGGCAAGCGTAGCATGTTTTTAAAAAATAAAATAAAAAATAGTTTTCCTTTAAAAAAACTTCTGGCCTTTTCCTTTTCTTGCAAACAAATCGTTTTCTCTTACATTTAGGTCCTTGCATAGTTTTTTTTTAAAGTTTTTAAATAATATCTCTTTTGGAAATTGTAGTGTGCCCCCTATACATTCTTGTTAATGTTTTCCAGGCTTAAAATTTGATATAAACCCCCTGATGTGCTTTTAATTCCTTTTAAGTTCGGTATTTTGCATGATAAAACCTGAGCTTTACTAAAATAGTCATGAATGCATGCTTTTCTATCAAAATTACAAACTAAACCCTAGATATTCAAACATTTACTCAAATGTGTTCCAAAATTGCATTTTTAACCTTGAACTTCACTAATTTTTTCTTTGAATGCATGTTTTCTTGGGTAAATTTGCATGCCAATCCTTGAAACTTCCTATTTTCAAACTTAAGACAAATGGTTGCACATTTAACCCTAAATTTCTTCAAAATTGCATTAAACACATGTTTTACTTGCTAAATTGCATATTGAACCCTAGGAATCTTGAATTTGATCAAAAATGCACAGTTTTACACATTTGACCCTAGATTTCTTGAAAATTACATAAAATGTGAATTCCTATGTATTTTTGCTGATTTAGCCTTAGAATTTTCAGCCTTCATTCAGAATTTGTGAATTTTACACAAAAGCCCCTAGAATTTACAATTTTCACTCACACATTCATTTTGTACACTTTGTTACCAATTTCATGCATGTTTTCTCATGTCATCTTTCTTTCATTATACACACAGTTTTGACTTGTTTCAAACTCAATTTTCACATTGTTACATAGATTTACGTGACACTTTCTGAGTATTCTCGATTTTCACGATTTTCCTCATCGCCCAATGGCGTAGAGTATAGTGGCATTATCAATGCCTATATTTGTGTCTCGGATTATCATTTATTCTTTTCTCTTCTTCATTTCTTTGATTTGGCATGTTTTCAAAGTCACATTAGGCATGTGCACTCAGAATAGGCAAGCATACACGCAAATTGACCAATAGTAAGCAGAAAACCTAGGAAGACCGTGTTCTTTGGGAGCATGGGGGTGCCTAACCCCTTTCCCATGCGTAACAAGAATCCTTAACCTTTCTCTACCCCGCATTGATTTGTGCACTACATCCATTAGGCACAGAGCATGCACATGTTTTCTTCACCATGGTTTCTTTTGGATTTTTTCTTTTGTGATTGGTTTTCCTCGTCTTTCCATTAAAAGACTTGGTGGCGACTCCTTTCCTTATCCTTTCTTATCTTTCCTTGGTGTTTTTGAGTCTAGTCTTCTTCTCTGGATTCACCATCTTCTTCGTGACCGTATCGGGACTCCTCGTGTTCTTCCATGTACCGTAGGTGAGCTGTGCAAGGTTCCACCAACATGGTCACTGGAACTGGCGACTCCATTGGGGTTAACCAGATTCTAGCTTTCATTTTGGTTTTCTTACTTATCATTGATCTATACTTCATGTTTGTTTGCTTGTACAAATTTGATTGAACATGCCTTTTTGTGTCGTTTTACTCTATTGCTATGCCACCGCACATGCACATGACTTGATTCATGCTTTTTTTGTTGATACTTGCTTTTCTTCACTACTTGTGAGCACTACACTACACATGCCATATTCATGCCTTTTGCTTGATTGATTGACTGTTTGGATGCCATAATTGTGTGTTTTCTTCCCTTCTTTTGTATTGGCCATGGTTGGGAGAGTAGAGACATGTTTGCCTCCCTATCTGGTTAAAATAAAACACACAAACTCAAATAAACAAATAATAAGGCATAACTAGAGACAAATGCTCATAATCCCCCATGGTTTAATAAAACGCAAGTAAAAGACACAAAATCATATCACATGATTGATCATATAAAGCATGCATCTTCTCCTCTGAGTACACCCACAGTTTGCGAAGGATAATTCTAGTAGCCCGTTTTATAGCTTTGGCGTAGGGCATGTTGCTAGTTTCTCCCCCTTGTTCAAAGTCATGTCGGTGCTAGTAGAGGGTACAACTCCATGCTACTGCAGGAGACGAGGCCACCAACGCACCACCTGTTCACGGCCTATGCTCTGACCAAGATTTAGATTGGGAACCTTACTTCTCTAACCATAGTCAAAACCCAAACCCATGTGTGCATCCATATGTTCAACCCCATGTGGGACATGCATGGTAAGAGAAAGCAAGTTTTTAGCATTCATGTGCATGCGTGCCATTCATGCCACCCTAACAAACAACTGCATAACTCACTTGCTTCTTTGGTTGTTTTGTCTTCTCTTCTTCACTAACCCCTTAGGTTTTGTCTTTTGTTTGGTGTAGAGTCTTGTGTTCGAGTTCCTAGGTCTGAGCCTGGGAGTTCCTTTCTGTGACCTCAGTCTCGAGGCACTATTCTCGACCATCTTTCCTTGAGCTATCTGTCACTTCCGACGGTAGCTCCTTATAGGCGTCGTCCTCTAGTTTGCAATCGCATCCCCATCCTTACCCGTTCATGGTCTGTTATGGCCCAGCTAGCCTCTAAGACCTTTGCATCAGTTGCTTCAGAGGGGATCCCTATTTCCACCCCTCCTTCTTTTACTTTGACATTAGTCATTCCACCTACACTCCATAACAACCACTTTTAGGTGACTAGAGTTCCCGATCCTCCAGTTTCGTGACACTGGCAGACCCTTGTTGGTATGGAGCTTGTGACTGAGGTATTTACCATGACTACCACTAGGGCAACTGATCTGATGATGTCTTGTCCTTTAGTTGATTCTACTTCACTTGACACACAACTTGCTGTGATTGCTTCTTCAGTAGGACTTCAACCTACAACATGCTTGAACATCTAGCCCCCTGTGACATCTTTTCCGCTTGCTCTTCTGGCCCTCGGTACTACTACCGATGGTTCCATAACTGTGCAATCTCAGCAACTCTTGGCCCTTGCGCAGAAGCTACAATGCATGGCTTTCTCTTTGGATCCTACTTTGACTACGCTTGTTTGTCCTATTGCTGAGGACGTCGCTCCGCCTACTCAAGCATTTCACGTTGCACCAATCACACCACCACCGCAGCCGTCGCCACAGCTTCTCACTATCTCAGCAACAGGCATTGCTACTCTGTTGATAGTATCACTACACAGCATGCATAGCATATTCCTCCATCTGCTGGTGGTTCGCCTTTGGGCAAATAGGAGTACAATGGCCTGTGAACCCGACCATACCAATCTAACAGTTATTACTCCCACACACAACACCACGCCTAGCACAGCATAACATTCTTGTACCCTTGCATCAAATACAGGCTTCAGCATGCACTCCACCACAGACAACACACATACAAGGGTACGCTGATCATCACATCGCGACACTAGGTAGCAAGATGATAGATCCAGAGGAGCACACGAGTGATATGAATACAGTGTACACGAGACCCACCCCAACTGCACAATCAATGTCAACCACAACCCCAAATGCACTTCTCACTAGGATGAACGACCAGGAGAAAACACTACGACAAGTGCAAGGCAGGGACTACCAGCCTTATACCTTCTGGGACCTTTGCTATTTCCCAAAGGCTATACTCCCTCCCAACTTCCATATCTCAAAATTTGAAAAGTACAAAAGGAAAGGCTGCCCAATTTCACACCTTAAGGCATACTACAGTGATCTCGCTCAGTTACAAGCTGACGAGAGACTTCTTATTCGCCTCTTTCAGAAAAGCATCATAGGTCTAGCTTTTAAATGGTTGACATCCCTAGAAAGGGCAACTATAAAGACCTGGAATGATCTCAGCCAAGCTTTTTTGGAACAAAATTCCTTCAATCTCGACGTGGTCCCAAAGCGTGAGGATCTAGTCACCACATGGCAGAAGCCCCAAGAGCCATTCGGGGAGTACGTCTGGTGCGGGCGAGCCCTCGCTTCACAAGTTCGTGATAGACCTTCTAACGAAGAGTCTATCGAAATAGTAATTCGAGGAGCACAACCAGCCACTGGGGCTCTACTAAGCATTCAGCCTATTTCCACCTTTGCATCCCCGATCAAAGCTGGCACTCGTGCCGAGAGCTCACTAAATAGTGGAAGCTTTCTAGCATTAGCAGCATTTGCAAAGTAGACCATGGCTTCAGGCGAAAACAGCAACAATGGTGGCAACAACGAATCCAACAGTAGGTATGCACGAATGAAGGATTCTACCAAGAATGCTGTGGCATATGTTGGAGCTCCCGTAATGCCGGTTAGTGTGGTGAGCTCGCTTGTAACGCCCCGATCCCAAGCATGCTACCAAAACACAGTATCAAGCATAATTACACTAATTACAGAAACATCAAATAAACTATAACTAAGGCTCACCTTCAGGATCACAATGTGCGACTAGAAGCTCCAACTCCTGCACTGGAACTCAGCTGCATGCGGTCTGCACCTAAAAACCAAATGCATGCGTGAGTGACATCAAAGTCACCCACTACGCGCCCCAAAACATACAAACCACAAAACCTCGGTAAAACCATAAATCTCATTTTTTCAAAACTTGGTTCTCTTTTTGAAAAATCATCCTTTCTTTTATTAAACAATCACTTGGGTATTCAATCCCAATCCATGCTTTTTCAAAAGCCATGTTTCCTTTTCTTGTCTCAAAACAATTGGAAATTCATTCCAAAAACACTTTTTCTTTCAAAACATTCCTTTACATTTCTTTCAAAAACCTTTTGGAATTCATTTTCCCTTTTCAATATTTGGGATTTCTTCCGAAAACACACTTTCAAATTCACATTTTTGACCAGATCCAACCTAAAACACAATGCCCCATTGGGTTCAAAACCAAATCATAAACACTTGCTGGCAACTGGTTAAAACATCATCATTTCTTTTTAGGATTTTAGGACCATTTCATCAGTCCAATCCGGGATTTCACCGCCCCGGCCAACCGGCCACAATTCCATTCTCTGTCTGACGCCCCAATCGGTGACCCAAACAACTAGGCTTAAAAGCCTATGCTCAACCAACACCTCTATGAGATCGGTGACCCAAACAACTAGGTATGAAAACCCAGGCTCAGCCTACACTATCGGTGACCCGAACAACTAGGTATGAAAATCCAGGCTCAGCCTACACTGTTATGAGCTCGGCAACCACATTATCAGTGATCCATTTCAAAACCATTTTCCATTCTTCTCGTTGCAGGACTCTATTCCTTGCAACACTTGACCCTCCACTGGGGTCCCAACTCAAGCCATGAAAAACATGCTTAAAGTCATAAATTGGGTCTTATGCCCAAAACCGCATAAAACCATCTTTTTCATTCATTAATAGGGTTTAAAACCCAAAACCACACCCAAATCCAATTCTTTGGGGTTCCACATGCCTCCATGTCATTACATAGGGAAACATCATTCACTTAATCTCAACATACCATTTAAAACCATTGAACATTCATTAAAATTCATGTTTAAGCATATCAGGTTCAGGGCAAAAACGGCAGATCGAATCCCTAGTTCGGTATGTCGAAATTCCCTGTTTCGGTATATTGAACATTTTTAGTATGCCGAAACCCCCTGTTTCGGTCAACCGTGAAATTTCAATCTACCGAACCTTGGGTTCTGGCTTAATCTGTCAAGATTTCGGTATACCGAATAAATTCTGTATATCGAATTCCTCACAGATAGGGCACACCCCTGTTCTGCAGCGGCGTAATTCGCCCAAAGTGGGAGTCCCAATCGGACCCCCCAAACATTCACCAACAATTTCCATAAAATCATGGGGTGTAGACCCTCAACTCTATTTCAAAACCCCTCAAACCATTCATGATTTCATCAACCACACAATTCAAACGAAAATCACAAGGGGATGGGGCTCAAGAATGGCTACTGTAGCCTTCAACCCCAAAATCACATTTTCCCCACAAACATCAATCTTAACCGCATGATCTCTACATTCTCATGCCATACATCACATTCCCATTCATTTCATGATTTTTCTGCAATTTAACATGCATTTCTCTTAATTTCATGCAATTAACCCATCCTTAATAAAAACTAAACAGAGGAAGGGAAAGGAGTCGCGTACTTGGCTCAGCTGCCCAGCGACTCTCCCCACCACCTCGGTTACGCGTCGCTCCTCTCCCTCTCATCCTCTCTCGGTCACCCCTTCCTCTCTTCGCATGCCGTGGCCTCTGCTTATCCTCTTCTCCTCCTGCGTCGCACCGGCCGCCCATCACATCGGAGGAGACAGCGAGGCACGAATCGGGGTCTCTGGTCGCACGGGTGTGGGAAGGGAAGGAAGAAGACGGGGGAAAATAGTGCGGGCTCGTGAGAGGATGGAAAGAAAGGATAAAAAGAAGGAAAAGAAAGGTAGAAAAGACAGGCACATAAACCGAGAAGACTATACACCCTCAAGGCAAACTCCACATTGATCCCAAATCACAAATAGGTGTATAGAAAGCCAACCACAAGCTCACATAAACAAGAAACAACAGATTATCCATTAATTAACCATTTAAGCAATATTGCAATTAATTACATGGTTTACAAATAGAAATGGATAATCTAACCCAGATGTCACATCCTACCCCCATTAAAAGAATTTCGTTCTCGAAATTCAGCTCCAACAAAACAAGTACGGGTACTATCTCTGGATGTCCATCTCGCATTCCCAGGTAGCCTCCTTTCTACCATGGTGTTGCCACTGAACTAATACCAATGGAATCACTCTATTCGTGAGGACTTGCTCTTTCCTGTCCAGTATCTGAACTGCATTATTAACCATAGTCAAGTCCTCCCGCAGCTCCTCTGGCTGCATTGGCATGACCTGGGACGCATCGGCCAAACACTTCCTCAACATCGACACATGGAAAGTGTTGTGTACAACTGCCAACTCTGGAGGTAGATCTAGTCTATAAACCACCTCACCAACCCTCTTGGTAATCTAATACGGTCCGATATATCTAGGGCTCAACTTGCCTCTCCTATCGAACCACATTACACCCTTTGTTGGTGACACCTTCATGGAAATGAAGTCCCCTACCTCGAATTCCAGAGGTCCTTGCCTCCTATCAGCATAGCTTTTCTGTCGGCTCTGGGCAGACAACAACCTCTTCCTGATCAGATCTACCTTGCCCTCGTACTGTTGTATGATCTCGGGCCCAACTAACTGTCTCTCACCCACCTCACTCCATCAAGTGGGTGTCCTGTAGGGTCTGCCATACAATGGATCATATGGTGCCATACTAATACTGACGTGGTAATTGTTATTATATGCATACTCAATCAGAGGTAAATGATCCTCCCAGCTACCACCAAAGTCAAAGGCGCAGGCCCTCAATATGTCCTCTAGTGTCTGGATGGTCCTCTCTGTCTGGCCATCCGTCTAGGGGTGGAAAGCAGTGTTAAAATTCAACACAGCGTCAAAAGCCTCCTAAAGAACTCCCCAGAATCTCGATGTAAACCTCGTGTCTCTGTCAGACACAATAGACACTAGGACACCATGCAATCTCACAATCTCTGCTACATACAACTCTACCAGTTCTGCCAAAGGAAGATTCACCCTTATTGGCAAGAAATGTGCAGATTTTGTAAGGCGATCCACTATCACCCACACAGTATCTTTCTTTCTTCGGGTTCACGACAAACCCATCACAAAGTCCATCGACACATCTTCCCATTTCCTTACTGGAATGTCCAAAGGCTGCAAAGTCCCTTCGGGCTTCTGGTGCTCTATCTTCACCATCTGGCAGGTTGCACACTTCGCCACATACTCAACAATTTCTCTCTTCATCCCAGGCCACCAAAAGTTCCTTTTTAAATCTTTACACATCTTGGTGCTACCTGGATGAATAGAGTATCTGGAGCGGTGGGCTTTATCCAGCAAACTGTTCTTGGTTTCCTCTATCTGAGGTACATATAATCTGAAGTCATGCCTCAACCCACCATCCACCCCAACAGAAAAATGAGGGGCATTACCTGCTTCCAGCTTCCTCTAGATATGAGACACAAAAGAATCATATTGCTGTGCTGTGACAATCGCCTCGATCATCCTCAGGTGAACAGACAAGTTAGCTAGCACTACCCTGGCGGGTCCCTAAGACTGCCTTCGAGGCCTGCATTCCACTAGTCCTTCCAACAATTTCCATTCAAAGATCATCAGACTAGCCACGACATGAGTGTGTCTGCTTAGAGCATTAGCAACCACATTAGCCTTCCTTGGGTGGTAGGACAAACTGAAATCATAATCCTTAATATACTCCACCCAACGCCTTTGTCTCAGGTTCAAATCCTTCTGAGTAAAGATGTACTTCAGACTCTTGTGATCTGTGTACACCTCAAATTGTTCGCCATATAGATAATGCCTCCAAAT
>JAMKQA010027642.1:0-24256 GCA_024699735.1 Posidonia australis
GCCATTGCTTTTTGAGTTTTAAGAATTGCATATAAGGGTTTAAAATGATGCTTTCTGGCAAGGTTTTCTGTGTTTTTGGTGTTGTTTTTGGGGCACGTACTGGGTGGCATTCTTGTCACTCACGTGTGTTTTCTTGTCCCCTTGTTTTCAAGTGCTGAGCTGTAGGAGTAGTCTTCTCTGGTGCAAATTTTCGAGCCACACTTGCCGCACACAGGTTTGGGTAGTTAGTTTTATTTATTTTAATATTGGTAGTTAGTTGCCTTTAGTTGTGTTTGGGTAGTTCTCATACTGTTGTGTAACACTGGGGTGTTACAGTTAACCATTTAACTTTTGTGAGGGGTGTTTCATTTACATAAATTCCTTTCTCATTTCCTTCTTTTCAAAGCAAATCATCACATAAACATATAGATTGGAGTCAACATCAACACCACTAGCCAAACAAGCATTGAGGCAAGTTGCCACGGAATACAATTCTTCTTGCACCTGAAGTGCTTTCATATAGGACCTAATTAATTCAATTACTACTTGGGAGTTACAGTGATCTCGAGCCTTTGATCTTTCTGAGGTAGCAGTGTTTGCAAATTTCGTTGAGGTTCCACTACAAACAAAGGATGAAGCTTCATGGGAATGTGCAATGGGACAAGCTAGTTGGTCCCATGGCACATCAGAACTATCATCATTGTGATCATCCTCCTTACATTCGATTTCAGAGGGAACACCTGTTGCACTTGGGATGAATGCATGCTTTCTAGTCACCACATTGCCTAAGAATAAAATGTTCAATTTTTCCTCGTGCTTGAGTAACTTGTATTTGAACTGCTTGCAGGTAGGCTCGTGTTGTGTATGAAACCAACAAATGTAGTCAAACATAACTAGTATTCAAATAGAAGTAGTTTGAAAAAGTAATAAGTAATAATGAGAACGTGTGCTTACTTGCTTCACGTTTTGCACCATTCATCATCTACTCCGTCCAAAGTTTGTCTAAGGCTATTTCAATCCTTTCCAGTTTGAGTTAACAAAACACCCGACACTTGCCAATCCTTCTTAACTTCTCAAACTTGTTCTTTAGCTGGGTATGGGTGCAAGTTAGTCCTGTTTTCTCCTTGAACTTGGTCTCAAGTAACACATACCCCCGAGCATCCTGATGGGATCCTAGCATATGACCAACCCTTGCAAGGTCAGTGCATATGTCTCGGAAGATCTCCACCAGACTATCATCCTATTCAACCTTTTGATATGATAGAGTCGGTATGGAAGAGTTACCTGTGGGAAGGCTTTCACCCCTTAGTCTTCCTCGTGCACCAAGCCTTCCGCCACAAGATGGGTATGAGTTTGCACGTGCTGGTACTTGTGGTGCACCATTGCCAAATGTTGTTTGCTCAATACGAGTAGGAAAGGTCCCTAAAGACAATTCAATAGGAGTTGTGCATAAAATGACGATGTCATTAAATTCCTTGTCGTAGTCCATGTTTGACCTACACAATATTGTAATGTAATAGTATAAAATCTGGAAAACATTACAACAATCAAAGGAAGAAACCAAACTATTATAGCAGTCAAAAAATCAAATATTCAAATAGTAAATAAAAAAAGACATTTACCAACACATATTATACATTCAAAAAAAATGTTATTGTTCACTAAATTTCATCATAACTTGTTGCACAATAATGAAAAAAAACATTCACCAACATATATTAAACATTTTAAAAAAATTACACATAGTTCATCAAAATTCATCATAACTTGTTGCACAATTATAAAAAAATAAAACAATATTCACCAACATATATTGCACATTCAAAAAAGTTTATGTATAGTTCATCAATAATCATCATAACTGGTTGCACAATTCTTAGAAAAAAGTATTCGCCAACATAAATTACATATAAACTTAACGTACATTTAAATTCCTTACGAGTTAAATATCACGTGCTAATCCTATTTCATCACGCATATTATCTCGAAATGCACCTGCATGAAACTCATCTATATGGATGTTGGTTCATCATCTACAATTGCCACTTTCTCATCTCCTCAACTACATTAAACTTCTCGAGGAGCTTGTCCAATTGTCTCTACTTAATGGTCTCTACTTAATGTATTGCCATGCATGCAATAATGATTTGCAGTTGTTTTCTATACGAATATAGTGGCATGAAGTTCAAAATGTTCCATTGCTTTTTCAATATACTAAAGTTATGTTTGATTACATTTCATAATGATGAGTGGAGCTGATTTAAATATTCCTTGCATCCTCTAGGTTGTGATTGTTGAAATGGAGCAATATAATAACATAATGTGCGATATGGAGAAAGATAACCTTTTTTGTTGAGATATCCAGTATCTACTAAGTAGTATTTATCTGTAAGACAAGAATAAATTATCATTACTGTTAAAACTAATCTAGGATGACAAAATAACATATGTGAGTAATTATGAGCTAATCTCTAGGAAGGCGTGGAAAATTATGTACAAGATCTGATACAACATGGTTTAGTACCTTACAGTTATGCGTCGTTCCCTTCTAACGTACTGATGCAAAAATGAATTTCATATTGAAATCACAGACACTTAAGACATTTTGAGTAGTGTGATGTAGTTCTCTTCTACACCTACATGTCATTCTCTCTTTTTTCGCAACACAATGCACATGCATCCCATCTAATGCACCAATGACATTTTTGAAGAATGGATAATATTTTCCTCCCATGTATTCAATAATATGTTTAGGAGTATGTAACATATTCTCTTTTGGACATATCATGTTGGAAGACCATGTTGTAATAGCATTCAACACTTGCTTGAAATATTAAGAAAATACATATTTTTCTTCAACGGTCATCCACCTACTGTCTTGCAACCTCCCCTTACCTATAAAACATTGCAAAGGTTGATGAAGGACACAAGAAGTATTTTACAGCGGTCAAAACATACCCTTCAATAGCCATATGGCATGTTCGTGATAACGTCTTTATCACAAAATTCAACGTTGTAGACTACATTCCTTAGAAGGTGTTGTTGCTTTTGTCAATCCCTTAAGATGTAGTATACACGTGTAATTAGTTCATCAAATAAATCTTTGCCCATTTCCATGTTTGAGTTAATCGAGTACATTGTGATTGACTCTTCTACGTCGTTGTCTATGTCTAACAAAACAAGGTATTTTCTAAATGAAATATTTTGTAAAAGATACATTTACTAATTACAAAGTTTATGTTTTAACATAATTGCAAGAGTAATAAGGTAACTAATGTCATAATCATTTCATTCAGAAAACACATTCGACAAATAGAAACAATAGATTGTAGAGGTAAAATGTGGGTCAATTATTTTTGTAGAGTTAAAAAGATTGCAAAAGTAATTTCCCATGTTAATAAGTTTTTTTTGCTTAAAAACTAAAAATTAAAACCAATTTTTTTGAAGTTTGACAGTTGATTGGAGTCTTATGGTTATAAAATAGGCACAAGAAGAATTATTATTATGATTAAATCACTTGTTGCTCTTTATAGACTATCTCTGTAGCATAAATAACTATCAATAATTGGAAGGCTATCAAATGGAAGTTGAAATATTTGTGGTTAATAAATCACTTGTTGCCTTGTAAACACCCATATGTAAGGTAAGTCTCTCCTTGGAGCAAGTTAACAATTTAACTAATAAAATTACAAGGCAAACACAATAAATATTATCTATTCAACAAATCAAAACAAGATGTATATATCCATTTTTGTCTATTTTGGGGTATCAGCAACACATTATATGTGGTTTATACTCTAGTGTTGCGTTGGTACATTGCAATGAAAATAAACAGGAATGGAATGAACATCGGAATAGAATTTAGAATGAAATGGAATGGAATAGTTTTATTTCATTCCAGTGTTTGGTATACATTTAAAAATATAGAGGAATGAAATAGAATGATCTCCTCCTCCTCCTCCTCCTCCACTTTTCTTCTTCGTTTGGAAGTAGCACAGACAAGAGTGTGACAAACAAACTTCTGACTGCTCGGCCACTCCTTGAGGTTTTGTTACTTTGCAGTTGTCTGTCCTTTACACTTTCACTCCACCATCGTTCTCTCTCTTCCTCATCTTCTTTCCCTAGTCACACCCTAGCTCTCCTCTACTGCTAGAGAGCTCAGGATCCACTGAACACGCCCCATCTTGCTTACTAAGAAGCTCTCGTCCAACAGCGACAACGTCTTCAAGTGGTCATTGTGGATGTGGATTCTACATACGTTGACGACTGGTGTGATCACTACTTGCCTCTTCGCAATGCAGGCTGATAAGGTGCCGACAAGAGATGTGATTGTGAGTTTGTGGTTCACTAGATCAGTGGCAAGATGTGCCTAGTAACGTTCTCTTGTTACGTGACGTATTCCTTTCCTTCAAAATAAATAAAAATAGATCTAAATTAGTTTAAGTGTGTAGTAAACAATGTCAAAAAATGATAAATAGCATAAATAAATGTCACTAATATTAACTGGGGATGGTTTCCCTCATGCATATGCTACGAGCCTATATAAAAAATATAATAATATATGAAAAAAATAGATTGAAAACAGACACTTCATTCATCCCCGTGCTTCATGACCAAGGACTGAGGAAGTAGACTCGCGAACCAAGCTTCGGAGGTATGTTTAGCTTTGGATTGGCATGATCTCTCTGGATCTAAGTTTCCTCATTGGAATCTAATAGAGTTTTGGCTAGGGATCTCTCAGAATGTGGCTCTCACAAAATCCTCTCTCTCTCTGACCTTAGATCACTTTTTTTTTAAAAATATCCTAATTTTTCTCTCTCCAAAAAGCCTCTCCAAAGCTCTAGATATAGGGGATATTTATAGAATGATTTCAAAAGTCATATCTCGTTGGAGGACATGAAGATATTATCTAGATATTAAATTTAAATTAAATTAAATTTTTAAAATTAAAATTAGATATTTTTAGCTCGTCGCAGCTTGTAACGGCAACAAACTCAGATATTCTAATTTGTTGTCGCATGAAGCAGCCACGACAAGAGATATTTAATTTTTCGTTCGGTGTGGAAAAGGCGAACAAAAGATAATAAAATAATTCACGTCAATGCATGATTTCAACCTTAGATAGCACTGTTTATATGACTTTTGCATCTTGCATGTTCAGCCTGTTGTTGTAATCTGGTGAACTAATTGCCCCATGAACTCCTGTTTGGGAGGTTCTTATGCAACAATCCATGATCCAGATCTGGATAACATGGCTGAAACTTATTGATTTTATTTAGCATAAGGGTGGTGTGGTCTTGTGAGAGGCATATAGCCCTTGAGCACAAGACCCATATTGTGTTTTCTTGCTAGGTTTTTGTTAGATACTCACGATGCATTTTCTGATGAGTTTGCGAGTTTATAAGATTTTATATTGCATGGCATTAGGCTGTCTGATCTGTGATTTTTTTCTGGTACACCTTTCTGGCACATCAGTAGAGCACCAGACTGGCGCACCAGTCTGACGCACCACACAGGCGCACATGCCTGTCTTCTGCTGCACGCAGTAGCTTTTGGTAGGGTATTTGGCATGTTTCTTATTTTAATTTGCCTTCGGTTTTCTCTGGGTGTCTTCCTAGACATATTAGGATGACTCCAATATGTTTTCAGCCATTTTTATGCATGATAATTCATGTTTTGCATATAGTAAAGTGAGGATGAAAGTCACTCGATGTTGTTAGATCCTTGATCATATCTGTGCAACATCCTTGCACCGATGCTTGACTCACCGCACGGGTGACCTTTCTAAGCATTAGGACACATCCTACAACCCATGCACCCATGTTTAGCATAAGGCACCACTCATATATAGCATTGCATTGCATATCACCCTCGGACGTACAGAAAAGGCTGAAAAGACGACATTTCATACAAGTAAATGAAAAACCCATTAAAAGATCGATTTTCGGGTGCACGAGGGTGCCTAACACCTTCCTCGTGCGTAACAGGGATCCTTGTCCATTTCTGGTTCATGTAGAACTTTTCCATTGGTTTTATCGCTTGATTTGAATGTTTTTAAGTGATTTTCCTTGTCTTCTATTTTAAAATAGACTAGGTGGCGACTCCTGCATTTTTACTATTATTTTTATTATTTTGCCCTGACTTTGCCGACCCTCACGCATTTGGCCTTTCGCACCAAGTACGAGGCTGTTGCCGTCATGGTTACAGCATGGAATTAGTAGAAAATGCTAGGATTACATGAAATCTAGGTAAATTTACATTCCTAGTATTTTTTGTGATTTTATAAGAATTAATGGTGAATTTATGGACATTTATGGTAGTTGGTGTGTTTTGGGTCATTTTGACCCTTTTGCCTTTGTGATTTTATATCTCAATGCATGGTGAATGAATTTTGGTTCTGTTTATGTGGATTCAGAGTAGACTCGAGGGTCTACATCTTATGTTTTATGCAAGATTTTTGGTGTTTGTTCAGGAAGTTCGATCAGAGGTCCCAGTTGGGGCGATTTCGAACTATAGGGTTTTAGGCCGTTTTCTGGGATCGCAAAATTCAACATATCGAAGTGAAAATGGTATACCGAATCAGTGAATTTTAGTATACCGATTTTGTTCGGTATACCGTTTTTTTTGTCAGTTTGGTCCTCTAGTCAAATCGGCTTGTCGAATACCTCGGTCGACCGATTTAGAGGATTTCGGCATACCGGAGCCAGAACGGCATGCCGAATCAATGGATTTCGGCATACCAAACCTATTTTCCAGCATGTCAAATCAAGGCCCAAATAAGTTTATAAAATGTGTTTCCCGAGGGCTTTCTTGATTGCTGTGTTTTGTCCCATTGAGATGGACTGTGGACCGTCAGTGGTGGTCTCCTGGGACACTTGATGCATCGTTTTGCCGAGGTTTTGGAATAATTTTCAAATATATGAAAATGGTTTTGGAAATGGATTTCAAAGAAATAGTTGGCCTGTTTTTGGAAAATATTTTTCTTGGTTCTCTGTGTACGGGCTGTGACAGCATGGAACCGTGTCGTCGGGACCAGGGAGTGTGACAACATTCTCAGGTGGTCAGGCGCGACTCCCTAGTTGAGGTTGGGGGCCGAGATACCTGAGGCTGAGGGGCATTGGGTCTTGGAGGTATGAGACTCCTTGACTGTCGTCTCAAGGCTAGAGTTGTGATCCGCGGGTTGAGGTGCCTTGTAGCATGACGGAGAGGTATGGTACTCCTGTTGTTGCTGTAAGCATTAAGGCTCGAGTGTCGTTGGGTGTGGAGGTATGACACTCCCTCTTGAGTACCGTGTGTGCAGGATTCCATGAGAAGGTGTACCCTGTGGTGGCCAGTGCTGAGGGAACACGTGCCCCGTAGCTGGTAGCATCCTGAGAGACAGGACAACCTTCCCAGGGAGGGGTTAGCTTTGTGAGGGTTCTCCAGGTGGGAGAATCGCGGGACAGTAATCGCTCCTACAAAGGTGGCTTCACCGTGGCAGTGCAGAACACCGTGGTCACTCCTTGGTGGACTGCGTGTCGCCAAAGTTAGGTTGCCTAGTGCTAGGCTTCCTAACTCACTGTGTGTGGTTTTGGCCATTGAGGGCCTTTGCTTGTGGCTTTAGGCTAGTAGAGTCCCAGTTGTGGTTTTGGCCGGTGTGGGCCTGGTTAATTACGTTTTGAGAAAAATAGTTTGCAAAATGAATTTAAAAGGAAAATTGATTATGTTTTGTTTTCCGTGGTTTTCTTGGAGTGTGTACTAGGTGACTTTTGTCACTCATACATTTTTCCTCGTGTTTTTGGTTTGCAGGTGTAGGCATGCAGAGAGTTAACGTAGTGCATATAGTCTGGAGTCTTCTAGCCGCACACACAGGTTCCTGGTAGTTAAATATTTACTGTTTGGCTTTCGTAATTTAATTTGTTTTAAATTATTATGGAAAATGTGGGGCGTGACAGGTTCATCCTCTGACTCATAGGAAACCTTCTTTATGTTGGATGCATCTGGCTTTATTCCACCCTTGGACTGGATTTCAATCAATATGTTGTGGTTCCTCCTAGTCAAATGGTGTAATAGTGATAAGTTTGACTAGGCAAGCACTATGTCATATTGCGGAGTGTATCTCTATACTGCACCTTTCCCTATCGTATCCTAAAACATATGAGAATCCAGCGTCTCCTCGTACAAGTGATTATAGTTGTACCACCCATCCGAGGGCCCTTCATTGTATGGTTTTGACGATGGTCCTTCAATGCTAGGCTTTGGTGGAGTGACGTCCCTAAATGCACTCAAGTCCTCCTCTGACCATGTCCCATGAGTAAGCATTGCTAGTGCGTCTAGTTCTTCTTCGTCTTGAAATCGCCGCTCTTGGTCTAGGTTTGCCAATACGTGCTAAATGATTATCAGTTATGGAGTTGTTGGCTTGTTGTCGTCGACCTCCATGTGAGCTATCAGAGGCAAGTTTAAGGTTTGGTTGAACCTACATTTCATGTTGCATTTCCTAAGTTGCCCTCAATCTTTCTTTAAACTCACATCACATGATTTCCCTTTTGTCATTTAGGTTATATATTTTATCTTTGACAGTGTAGTATTTGTAGACATCCCGATTTAGAGGCGGCTCGTAGGCAAACTCTCCAGAAGGATGTTGCTTTGGACACGGCAAGCCTAACCACATCTAAGTCCTACCTGACATTTGGATTAGCCTAAGATCATCACACAAACCGCGACGGCAAGCCTATAGTCCAGTCAACATTCCAGGCAGCAAAGTGGAGAGTACTATTCTGGAGCACCAATTTGGCGCACCATAATGGAGCACCAATGTGGAGCACCATCTTGGCACACCAATGTGGAGCACCAAGCTAGCACACAGCTCTGTTCCAAGGCGTTGGCTGTTGGCTATTCATTTTATCTATTTGTAACCTCCATATATATGAGTGGACTCGTTAGCCCTTATCTATTTTATTATTCTCGTACGAGCCTACGTCAGTCTATTGGTTTCCAAGGCTTTTGGCATCCCAAAACTCTACATCTTCACCTCCTTTAAAAGCAACCTATGCACCTCACTGCAGTTTCTCTGTGCAATTTGTCATCTCTTAGCAACCAGTGCACTTACCTCTAGAGCATTCCCTGCATCCCTGAGCATCCTCAGTCGTGTCCAAGGTAGCAAGAAGGAGACACCTCGAGCCACTAAAGGAGAGAAATACCTCAGGTACCTCCCTACCTCAAGCCTTGGTCTTTCTTTTCTCTAGGCTGTTTTAAATAGAATACCATGCTATGAATTCGACTGTGGCTTGGTTGTGTACGGTTCAGTTTGATCATTTGCATTGTTTATTTATCATGATGATGATTCATGTATGCCATCTGTAAGAGTGCTTGCACTGTTTGTTTACTTTGTGTGTCTATTTACACTATTTTGTCTTTTTATGGTGGATGAAGGCCCTTATGAGGCTATTGGCCACTGAGTAAGGGCTATGGCACACCACTCATATATCATGCAGACGTTCCATGTTTTTCAGTCATTTAGGATGTCTCCACACACCTCTAGAGCCAACCTTGGTCGTAACAAGCCAAGAGAACCCATAAACATGCATGGAGAGGGATAGAGTAAGAGGAATGTTTTAGACTTGGTTGATTAGTGTGATAGTGTTCCTTGACATCTAGGTTTGTCCTCTGAATGGTCAATAGCACGGTTAATCACATGCATTCTCCCCAGGCTCTGGATTCAGTTTGCAGTTTGAAATAGAGCACCTGGAGTGCACCAAATAGGAGCACTATAGTGGAGCACCATATAGGCGCACCAAATTGACACACATCAGTGGCACACATTACTGGAGCACCAGTCTTGTTGCAGGATGCAAACAATAGGTTTTGCATCAAGATTTGCATGTTCTCTTGATTGCCACGGGCTCTGATTTTTCTAGTGTTTGTTCCTAGATATACCATGATCGTGCTTGGATAGTTTTATCATCTTATAACTCTATTTGCATTAGTTTTGCATCTAGTAAAGTAGAGATACTTACTACTTGGGTCTTATGAATCAGTGGCCTTTTTTGGTTTTTGTCGGTGAAATCCTTTTGCATCGTTGCTTGATTCAGACCTCGGGAAGTGTAGTTGAACAGTAGGACATGATCCACTCTCCATTTCACCTATATTTGGCTTTAGGCACAACACTAGGCACAATATGCATGTGGCATGGTATTGCATATTGCCTTCGGGCGTACAAGAACAGACTGAAAAGCCAACATTTCTACATAAGTAAACAAGAAACCCATGAAAGACCGATTTCTCGGGCGCACAGGGGTGCCTAATACCTTCCCTATGCATAACAGGGATCCTTTCCCATTTTTTGGTTCATGGTGACCTTTTCCATTGGTTTGTTGCATAGTTTTATTGTTTTAAAACGGTTTTCCTCGTCTCCCATTTTTAAATAGACTAGGTGGCAACTCCCACATTTTTATCATTGTTTTTATCGCTTTTGCCGTGACTTCGTAGACCCTCGCGCATTTGGCCTTTCAGACCACGCACGAGGCTGTCGCCGGCATGGTTACAGTATTTGTCAAGGTTATGTCTATTCTTTTGATGGTGTGGACAGTACTTGGATAAATCGGCATTGGAGGCGTTTGGTTTGGGTGTCAGAAGTTATACATCTCTACTCTTAACCAACATTCTGAAGACATCATGGAGTAACTCTGGAAGTGGTGGATAGTTCTGCCTTTTGGGTCCTCTGTAGTGTCGTGGTGGAGGAACGTTGTGGTAATTCTTCTGCCCTCATTGTTGCCCCTTGTACTGATTGTTTGGTTGTCCCTATTAAGCATACACTGGGTGTAGACACTCCAATTTTGCAGGTTTGCAGGCTGGAATTGTGGTAGCTGGGCTTTTAACTACAAATGAACTCAAACCTTGGTTTAGTCCCAAAGCTAAAGCCCATCAAAACCACCAAGGCCCATTAAACCCACATAGGCCCATGAAAGTCCATTAAATCCACCAAGGCCCATTAAGCCCATGAAGGCCCATGAAAGTCCATCAAATCCACCAAGGTCCATTAAGCCCATGAAGGCCAATGAAAGCCTATCAAATCAACTGAGGCCCATGAAGCACACCTAAGCCCACCAAGGCCCAAGCAAACACCAAAATCCACTAAAGCCCAAGTAGTCCACCAAGGCCCATTAAGCCCACAAACTTAACCCAGGTTTCATCTACAAACCCTAACCTAATCATGAAATTGATCTTCACCCTCCATTCAAAAATATGCGAATCCTACAAACCAAGGTTATTCACCCTAAATCCAAACTTCAATCCAAAATCAAACCCAAGCCCAGCTTCCTCCAAATTAGTCTCCATCAGTCATTTTGATATCAAACCAATGGCCCCAATGAGCTGATCACGTAACCCATCATCACTTAATGCACTTCATGCCTCCAACAACCATCATCACCTCCACTTGTTAAACCCTACTAGCCACTGTCCACGTGTCTGGGATCCATGCACATAGAGGGGATAGGAGAAGGGAAGGTGGCAGGTTGTTTAGATTGTTAAGAAGTTGTTTAGGTGGTTATAGTTTTGTTTGAGTGGGTTGTTAAGGTGGTGGGTTGTTACGGGTTTAGTTGGTGGTTTGTTGCAGCTGGTGGTCTTCTTGGCTATAAAAAGGGACTGACGGTGGACTGAAAGAAGAGAGAAGGATTTTCGACCAGAGAAGGGTGATCCTCAAGCCCCTATGCTCGCTGGAGTTCACTGAACCCAATCCACCTCATCGGCTGAAACAGAGAGAACAGAGCGAGAGAGAAAGGGGGGAGGAGGTAGAGAGAATTCCAAGAGGAGAGAAGAGGTTCGCAGAGGTGAGTTTTCAACCTCTTTCGGCGAGCTACAGCGCGTTACCAGGTACGCTCTCCACCAGACTTCGTTTCATTTCAATTCTAGCTTCTTAGGTTTCCCTCTATATCCTCTGGTCGATTCCAACAAGTCCAAAGGTTTCCTCTGGTCGGAATCAACCCTAGGCCTCGCCAGAGTCATTTTCCGGTGGCCTAGGTGGGGGGACTGGTCCAGGGCTTGTCCCTGGAACTAGTAGCTTAAGTCTTCCTCTCCTGGCCTCCCTCTTACTTCTTCGCCCGTCGAAACGCCGTTTTGCTGCCTCCGGAGCCTCCACCAGAAGATCACCGGAGTCGTGCCACGTCGCTGTCACAGGAGAAGAAGACTGTCCACCGTGATTGAACACACGCCTCTAGCCCCGCCGCGCTTCTCCGAGCCTCCAGAAGCACTCCACGAAATCCCCCCAAGCACACTAGGGCCATCAGACCACTTTTCGAGCCTTGGATCACTCCCACAACCTTGCTCGCTAGAAGAGACGACGACAACGGTCGACGGAGCCCGCATTGCGAGATCCACCATCGTTTTGGCCCCTAATGGAAAGTGGAATGCTCCTCTCGATGCCCCGCAGCCACTTGGACCTCTGGATCATCGCGCCGCAACCTCTGGAGCACCTTTCTTCTCCGACACCGTTGCCGGAGTCGTGTTGACGGCGAGGGAGGTGGGAGTGGGAGGCCCTCTCCAGCCGTCAAATCTCCGATCCAGGCCGTTGGATCTCTTCTCCTCCTTCTCTTCATCCTTCCCACGGGGTCTGATCTTAGATCAGGCCATGGGATAGTCACCAACAGCCCCTCCAACGGTCGTCGACGGCGGAGTTCCGTCGCCGGTAGCTGTCAATCCTTTTTTCTCTTTTTTAAAATAAAAACAATTTTCTTTTAATAAAACTTCTGTTACTTTTGTGATCTTTCATTTAGGTCCTTTTTTCATTGTAAATAGGTCCTTTCTCTTACATTTAGGTCCTTGCACATTTTTCTTAAATCGTTTGAATAATGTTTTAACTGAAAATATTGCATTGTCTCCCCTGAGCTTCTCTAATAATGTTTTCCAGGCTTGAAAATTAGACAAAAACCCCTAAGTTTCATAAAACTCTTCTGAAAGCAAATTTCTCTGGTTAAATTGCATTTTAGCCTCTGAACTTTTCTGAAACTCTTCAAAATGCATATTTCTCTAGTTAATTTGCATTTTTGCCCCTACACTCTTCTGAAATTATTCTGAATGCATATTTCTCTGGTTAAATTGCATTTTAGCTCCTGAACTTTTCTGAAACTCTTCTGAATGCATGTTTCTTTAGTTTAATTGCATTTTAACCCCTAAGAACCTTCAATTTAACTAAAAATGCACAGATTTGCACATGACTCCAGATTTCTTCAAAACTACATAAAATGTGTTTTTTTAATGTATTTTTGATGGTTTAGCTTCAGAAATTCAGTTTTCATTCAGAATTTGGGTTTTGCACAAAGGCCCCTAGAATCTTCATTATCACACTCTTGCATGCACTTTGCACATTTTGTTGCACTTTTTCATGCATGCTTTCTCATGACTTCTTCTTTTCTTTGTGCACACATTTCTAGCACATTTTAAGTTTGGTTCTCTCATTGTTTCCTGATTTTTTTACGATTTCCTTGTCTTTTGGCTTGATTTGGCTTTCCATCGTCCAAGGGCGTACATTAAAAGGCTCGATAATGCCGACATGGTCCCAAAAATAGGATTATTTTCCCAATTTGATTTTCTCGGATTTCTTCGAGTTTCCGCTGATTTGCGTGACGCTTTCCGAGAATTTCTCGATTTTCACGATTTTCTTCGTCGCCCACGGGTGTACAGTAAAGCGGCATTGCCAATGCCTACATTTATCCCTTGGATTAACTTTTTCCCTTTATTTCATTTCTTCTCTTTGATTTGGCATGTTTTCAAGTCATCTTTGGCATGAGCATTCAAAATATGCAAGCACACATCCATTAGACCATGTGACAAATAGGAAACCTAGAAAGACCGAGTTTCTCGGGCGCATGGGGGTGCCTAACCCCTTCCCCATGCGTAACCAGAATCCTTACCCTTTCTCTGGCTCACATTCATTTGTGCATTATATCCATTAGGCACGGAGCACACATATTTTCTGCATCTTGTTTGCTTCTTGGTTTTCTTGTGTGTTTCGTTTTCCTCGTCTTTCCATTAAAAGACTAGGTGACGACTCCTTTCCTTATTCTTTCTTATCTTCCCTTGGTGTTTCCGAGTCTAATCTTCTTCTCTAGATTCACCATCTTCGCCATGACCGTATCGAGACTCCTCGTGTGCTTCCAAGCACCCGGTAGAGGAGAGCTGCGTAGGGTTCCACCGGCTTGGTTACACTAGGTAACTTGGAGGTTGTTGGTGTTGACATTATTGGGGTCACTATTGTTGGAATTGTTGCGGTTGTTGGAACTAGCTTTGCCCTTATTGGTATTACGGCTGATACGACGTTGGCTACCCCTAGCACTGGACTAACTGACCTTGGTGCTGAGTTGCTACTCTTGATAGTGAACTAGTTGCCCTTGGGCCTAAACTTGATACCCAGACTGGTATTGGTGCCTTTCTCCTTTCTGCCATTGCTAAGTTGAGACTTGTGTCATGCTGTCCATGGCGTCTTTGAATGTGTACACTGAGGTCTTCTTTTTGCTCCTTCCATTGAGTTTCAAGAATAGTGCGTCCTCTTTGTTGTAAAGGACTACTATAAGAAAACCCATACTTACTAACAAGCATTGTGAAATAGTCATCGTTATAGGTAACCATTAGTGATGGTGAAAATCAATTGTTCCCATAAGTTAGATATTGTGATAGACAATTTTAAACTGTCAGTATAAATTAAAATTATTGACGACAATAATATTGACCATCACAAAAAATTAATTAACAACAAAACTCTTTGATGTTGTCTGTAAATGTAATATTTGGTGACCTTTATTTAATAACGTAGATAATTATTTAAAGTGACAAATATATTATAATAAATATATTTTCTTTACAATCTATTTTATCTAAATTTGATTCATTGGAATTTTTTTTATTATATCGATACATCCACTAGATTACTTTACATTTTATTTTTAAAATCATCTATTTTGATCTTATATAAAATATTCTTTATTTTTTTAATCATTCGACCCAATCCCCATTAGTTAGTCTGTTGTCTACCCATAGCTATCCTCGATGTTTGACAGCCCAATCCCGAGGCTCGAAGCCCCAAAGTACTTTCCTAGACAACTCCACTTGTTACCCCACTCCCATCCTCGTCGGCATGTGCCACTGTCCTTGATCACCACTCCCCGAAGGCCCAATGCCCTGAACACTAGAGACTCTCTGCCCACGACCCCTCTTGGCCTCCTCTAAACTCTGTCTCCTCCTCGAAGGCTCGAATGACTCTAGCCCAACCTCTAGTCGCCTCCACTCCTCCAATCCTCCGATGCTCCCGCTGCGGTAATCCCTTCGCCCCTGCCTCCTAGACTCTAGTAACTTAATGATCATAGAAAATATCATTCTTTTTAGTATTTATTTGTAGTATAACCCATCAATTGATAATGGAAAATTTTGATTAAAATTCATCTATTTTTTATTTGTTCTTGTTAGTATTTAATTATCATTCTTTATGTTTAGTAATAAATCTGATCGACCTAATATTGCATTCTTTTTATTATAATATTTGTTAAATTGATTGTAGAAACTTTATGTTATAGAAAATATTTTGAATTCATGTTTTTTTACATGCATCATATTTTTTAGGTAATATGAAAAGATATTGTCATTGTTTTTCTACCATATATGTATGAGTAAATTTTATGTCTAAAGACCAAGAATCAATAATGTTAAACATTCTTGAATCAGTTGGAAAGCTACATCTAAAGTCTCACAAAAATAAAAAAGGTTGGTGCTAGAATATAGTCTCATAAAAGTAGATAGCATCTAGCCCTTGTTTGTAGGTTGCACATAGCTTTCTATGTCTAAGGGCCATCCCTAGAAAATCTAAATGCTTGTTCTACTATTAATTGTTTAGTAAATGGACATATTTAGTTTGGCATTGTCTATGTCTATTTTGTACGAAACGTTTATACTAAGATTTGCAAGTGTGCTCCACGAACCTCTGAAAGTTGTGGACTACTTATCAATAAATCAAGTATGAGAACTTTAGCATCTATTTATTACCAAGTTGCCTGATTTTTTATGAGTTTCTTTTCTCAGTTCATTTGTGTGTTCTTCTTTAGTCACCCCTTTGATACAAACATTCATCGTTAAAGGATCCAAAGAAAATCTACTCGGTTTTTTTTTGTAAGCTTAGATCCATAGAAGGTTGATGTTAAAGCATTTAAAGTAATGTCTTTTTCATAGTTTCTTTCCTAAACGAACCTTCAAGGCTCACGAAGTATTATTCAGATAACATTATATGATTCATATTTTATCAGATTGCATTTGTTCTTATCCTTCACAAATTCTTTTGCAGGCGTTGATGCAGTAGGATAGTTTCTGCTTAATTTATCAACAAAATTCATTTTTAATTCAAGTGTGTTTTCATGCAGTCAATGAGGAGGTTGCAGAAAATTGCTCCCTAATCATAGGAATCAGAAATGTGGCTTGTGGATTATTTATTGTGTAGGCAATGTCCACTATCTCTCCAGTTATTGCTACAAATCAGGTTTTATATCGCAGGCTTGATCTTGTCTTTCATTTTTTGAGTAGTCTAACAAAGTTTTGTAAATGTTATGCTAAGCTAAAGCATTCATCTTTTCCTATTTCTCATGGGAACAATCTACACTACAAATCAGAAAAGCCACAAAATGTAGATAATTTTCTCGATGAATGGGTTTGTAGGATGCACAATAATACAATATGTACTGGTCTTTAACATCATACTGTATTGCCCTCTATAGTACTACATACAAGTACCAGTTCTGCCTAATAATTAATCAAGAAAATTAATTAATAAACAGAAGGAAAACTCTAACTAACTACCCACAATTTATGTGCGGCTAGTGTCTTCAATCTACATGCATTAGAACTAGATTGCACCCTAGTCCACACCTGAAAACAAAACATTCAATAAAACGTGTGAGTGACCTCAAATCACTTAGTACACGTCCACCAAGAAATCCATAGAAAAACTACAAGAAAACTAAAAATTTCGATTCTTGAATCTAAATAGAAACTATAAAACGTATTCATAAATTCTCCAAAAAGTCTCTTTCAAATCATGTCTTTCTCAAACTCATTTTTCTTTTTGAAATTTTGATTAAATTACTTTAATACATTTTGGAGAAACAAGTCCTCAACTAGATTCTAATCTAAAACACAAGTTCACGCAAAGCTCAAATCATAATCAAATCACAAATTGAAACTAGCTTAAATCACAAATCTCGTCATAGCTAAAATCTGGCTAAAATCATAAGTCAACTGTCAGTTTGATTCTAGCTTAAAATCATACACACAGCTCTAGTCAAAAACCAATAGTACCACCTTGGCCAAAAGTGACCTAGTCACAAGCAGCCTGCGAGGCACCAACCTCGACTCTACTGTATTGCTGTGGTGAGCCTCCCCGTTCTGGGGGTACCACTACCTCGACGAATAGACCTCACTTTATCATATTTCATTTCTCATAAGCACGAGGATGTGTTCTTCTAACGCCCCATTAGTATCTGACTCCCAGGTCTCCATTCCTAGGCCTAGCTAACACCGTCTCACAGGATAATTCGATCTCTTTTACCTAGACCGCAACCTCGACAACCATGCCTTCAGACTAGTAGTCAATTTCACTAGGGTCTTGTACCCCTCTTGGTCACTGTCCTACCACTACGTGGATCCATACAAACTTCAGAAATCCATTTTAAACATGAAAATTTCTTTTCAAATTACTTTGAAATATTTTCCATTACAGGAATTATTTTCCAGAAATCACAATTTAAGGTACAAGTGTTTCCACTAAAAAGTAAGCTTGTCAAATTATCATATTTAAATCCTTAAAGTTCACAAATAAATGGCTTAGGGACCTGATTCGGTCTGCCGAATCAAGATTGGTATGTCGAAATCATTTGATTTGGTATACTGAATTCAATCAGTATGCTAAACCAGGTGAGTTTCAGAAAAACAGCCATCCACCTTGAAATCGGATCATCGGAATGGGAGCCTTGGGCAAACTCATTTCCAGTGCTCCACAAATCCTGCAAAAATACTTAAATCAAAGCATTGCAAGTCTACTACCATTTGGGACAAGTTTCATTAAAAAACATTAAGTATAGCTCGAGATATTAAAATCAAAAGTCGACAAACCCATTTAAGAGCACTATAGCACCTCTTATGAAAATCCGTCAAAATGCATTGATAAATTCCTGGAAAATTCATGAAATCATACAAATCCTTGAATCTAGGATATGCTACTCAATTTCCATGGATTCAAACTAAATTTGCATTATTCTCAAAGAGGTGGGATGTGCACCAAAAAGTGGATTCTGACAACCCTTCTTCCCCTTTGGCGGTCTCTCCACTTTCTCCGGCATCCACCAGACTCCCTCGGCCCCCAACAAGGTTCCTTCTTGCTAGCAGCCACCTCTTTTCACTCTCGACCCTCTCCCTTTCTTTTCTTCTCTGGTTTTCTCTGATTCTCTCTTCCTTCGTCGGGGTTTCCATTATCGATGCCAGCCCCTCTCTTTTCCTTTAAAGGTCGTTCGTTTTGTTGCCGTCTGCATTGATAGCCATCGAGAATCCCGGTGAATCGGTGTTGAGGTATGGCAGAAGGCTACAGAGGCAATAAGGTGAGCACAGTAACCGATAGTGCCGATTATGCTCCACTGTGCTACTTTGGCTTACTCCCATTTTGGTCCCATACACATTAGTAGGTTACAAAATATCAAAATAACACAGTGGAGGAAAATACCAGAAATAAACATTAATGTAATAGAGGGAGTGCAACACAGGTTAAAATTAATTCATTGGATCATCCAGATTACCAATACATGATTTACATTATTCTGGATAACCGGCCTACCAAACTATGATACCAACATGCGGTTGAGCCATTGTGGGTACAGATGTTACACATACCATGCTTTTCCATTAGTTGCGTATGTAGACACTAGCAATGTATGCCTCTAGCATGCTTGTCAATATGTGCAAACTGTTTAGGTCTCGCAACCTTTTACACTTTGAGGTTATGTTGCACTTTCAAAAATTTGACTCTCATCCTTAGAGATTAATTGGCTTTGTAAATGATCTTATGAGAAAGGTGAAATCCATCTAAATGTACAATTTCTACTTCGAGGTGTAAATCTTTGTTTAATGATTAGTGTAGGTCATGTATGCTTGCTTCATATTCTTGTGTTACAGAGGGGATAAGTAAAGCTTGCCAAGATTGTGCTGCTATAGACTTGAATTGTCATGAATACGAACTTGAGACTAGACTCTCTTTTGTTGACTGTATATACGAGTTGTCTTATACTGTTATTCTTCTTTATTATGCATGAATTTTGAACCTGATTTTATTTTCCTTGATTTCTCCTTTTTTACCATCGCAAATGTGCCCTTTTCCCATTTTTATTTAGCAGGTTTAGACGTCGAACTTTCTAACATATTTCTAGTATGTTGTCCTATGCTTTTGGCTTTTGTTACTTGTAGAGGTTGCTACTACTATCAATAGAACCCGACAAGTGAGAGGTTGTCCTACGCTTGTTGGGAATACAATTGCTCAAGCAAATGATGAGAATGTTAAGCCAATTAATCTTCAATTCTGTGACTACACAAACGAAAAATCGAACCTCAAGGGGAAGTATCTTGCAATTGCTCTAATGTTAAAAGCTAAGTATGATGGTGCAAATATGTCTTAAAGAAATATGGGAGTGCTCTTGAAGTTAACATATATGGGGATTATAATTTCAAATGGAAAACAAGTTTAAGTAAGAAGGAGGAGCATGATGAAGTGCAATAGGAGCTTTTAAAGAAAGAAGAGGCGGTTGTTGGCTTGTAAAATAAAAAAAAGCATTGAAATGTTGTCCACAAAAAGGACTTCTTTGTTAAAACATTGGTGGCATTTTGCCTTTCAGCTAAAAAAATCATTTGTATCATACATGTGTTTGTAAATGATTGGTATTTATGTCTATGTCAATTTATATGATTTATATTTGAGACATTATGTAATGTAATTAGTTCTTAATTAACGTTTGTTATTTTAACTACCTGATATAATTACCTAGTTTATTGTTACTATAATATGTAATTATTGACACTATGAATTAAAAAATGTCAGTAATAGCTAATATAGTAACAAAGCATGTAGCTTAATGTCATTACAGTATATATGTACTAACATAAGAAATTGAAAGGTGCCAATAAATAATTAATATATTGATAATTTATATAATTAACGTCACTATAATATATAATTAGTGATATAAGAAATAAAAATGTGTTGGTAAATTTTGATCTTTAGAGACATTTATATTTCTTTAGCCATCAATAAAGTCACGTTTTTGAGATAATTACAATAGTAACTGTCGATAAATCAAATACATGTAGCGATAGAAAAAATCGTCATAATAAACTATTTGTACTAACGGCTACAAAAAAACATCACATTAGTATTTAGTGACAAGACTTTAGTCGATGGCGAGTCAATCGTCAAGTGACTATCATCATATTTATAGTGTCGATTTTATGTACTTTTACTAATAATCAAGGTCATCCGTAAAAGGCTATTTTCTTGTAGTGGACTCTTGCAGCATGCTCATATAGTTGGAAGTAAGTGTGGAAGTCCCCATCATCAATCCTGTCCTAAGTGCTCCAGTGGTATTTTTGACTATGATATCTTCGACTTGGCTTTCTAGGATGTAACATTAAGATCGGGCTGCTATGTCCCTTCATCTATTGGTAAAGGTAATAAAGTCCTCATTAGGTTTCATCTTTTCCGCAATTAGGTCTCCTATTTTGCGCTCATGTTGAATATGGTGGATATACTGGTGCACAAATTTCTCCAACATTGTCTTGAAATCACTAAAGTCAGATGTTGAAAGTGAGTTGAACCATCTTTGTGCTTCTCTCTCGAGACTCTTGAACAAGAAGTATATAGTGAGCTCATTGTCATGTTGATAGGATAAGACGTCCATGGTAAAGGTAGCCAAATGATTTCGTGGATCGTTGATCCCAACAGACTTCTACATTTTAGGCATCTTGAACTTGGGCAGTAGACTGAAAGGCAAAAACTTGTGCTTCTGCGAGTGTATCCAAGATCATCCTCTTAATATCTAGATTCGGAATGGACAGTTGCCTATGGCCATGGTACCATTGAATTTAGTGGAATTGTTGTTGTTGAGGGGTACTGGATTGTAGAGAGAAGAGTGAGGATTAAGCTAGTATATAGTAGGACTGCATGGTCGAAGGTAGTGGTGATTGGGTCGTCCTTGGATAATGTGGTGGCATGTAGCTCAGCAGGGATTGTGTGGTTTGTTGATAGATTGGAGTGATGGTATATTGCATAAATGGACCTTGTGTAGGAAAGCTTATTGTACAACTCCGTAGCACAGTGTGGATGTTTCGTGGAGTTTGTGGTATGGGTGTAGCTAATGGACCTTAATGAGAATTTAGGAAAGAAGGTCCATGGATAGTTGGGATTTATGGGCTAGTGGGGTTATACTAAGCCATGAATTGACGGACTTGATTGATTGTCCTTTCGGGTAACCAATGTAAAATAACTGACAAGGGTGGTATTGTTTAAGAAGTTGCTTATGGAAGCATGTGTTCAAATAGAATACTCCATGACTGAGAATAGCTTACCTCCTCTTCTGTTCCACTCTCTTCTTCAAAAGACTGGCCCCTAACATTATTTAGAGCAGAAACTACAGGAATAGGGCCCCCAGATGAGTGGTTGTAAGGTATGACTGCACAAAGAAACTGTCAGTGCCCCTTCTGCTGCATGAAGCTTGGCGTGTCTGGTTCTTCTACATGTGATGTTGAAGTGTTGAAGAGGAACTCGTGTTGACTTCTAACACCATTCGCTTGAGTCATAGAAGTGGTAATTGAAGGGCTTGAAGCGGCTATCATATTGGTAGAGTCAACGTAGGAATAGTAAGCTCCTGATAACATTGATCGACTTCCTTTCTGACTTTGCTTTTCAAGCTATTACAAGTTCTAAAAATGAATATTATAGACTTTTTTTTATGACTATACTTCTTAAACTATTACAAGTGCTCATAAAAAAAAAATTACAGGCTCGATGGAATTAAATACAAAAGAAAGGTTGTTACAACTCTATTAAATAAAATAACTAATCACCCAAAGTTACTGCCCTGAAGTCTCTGTAACTTGTATTTGTAATCACAGACAAACCACCCTGCAAACAAAGTACCACAATGTGATCTATATAGGGTCGTTGGTGACAGCAACGACGAATCTCGTCGCCGATGACCCAGTGACCGAGATCGACGTTGCTTGGATAGGTGACATAAATCACTGTCCTTTCGGCAATTGAAATTTGTCATTGACAGATTGTACGTCAAACAAATCTAATTAAACAAGCAAGTTTCCAAACAGAATGATGATTTTACTTGTTCAAATAATTAATTGATTGATTGATTTGACCTATGCACTCTCAACTGTTAGGTTTCTAGGGCTAAGGTAAGGCTGACTTCGCGGGATCTAGGGTTACTTAGTAGGATTTTAACTCTTCTAGTGCCGCACCTTGACCTTCATTAGGGTTTGCCAAGAGGACTTAGGTGGTGGATTTGTTTCTCTAGAAGGACCTACAATCTAGGATTCTATCCTTAAGGTAGTATTCTAATAAATCGCAAAGAGATAAATAAATAAATAACACTAAAGTATCAAGTATCTATCAAGGGATATTATTAACTCAGGGAGAAAGAAGGAGTCAATAATATTTCCTTAGGACATCTTAAGTTCTCAATCTAGTGTCACATGAAAGCACGAAATATGGAAGAGCGACTGGCACTGACCTAGTTCACTCGGCTTGATTGTTTTAACCAGAAAGAGATTTCCTTAAGGAACTTTAACTTTAATGTTAATCAAATAGTTTCTACCTTATTGTTGGACAACAAACAAAGCCTAAAAACCGTTAAAAATTCGAAATAAAAACTAACAAACAAGATAGTATATATATTTACCTACTGTAGATTTAAAAAAACAATGTAAACAAATGAAAAACAAATGATTTTCAGCAAAACCTGTAACATCCCAGTGCTACACAACAGTATGAGAACTACCCAAACACAATTAAAAGGCAACTAAGTAGCAATATTAAAATAAATAAAGCTAACTACCCAGACCTGTGTGCGGCAAGTGTAGCTCGAAAAGTTGTATCAGAGAAAACTGCTCCTACAGCTTAGCACCTGAAAACAAGGGGACAAGAAAACACGCGTGAGTGACAAGAATGCCACCCAGTACGCGCCCCAAAAACAACACCCAAAAAATACAAAAAACCTTATCAGAAAGCATCATTTTAAACCCTTATGTGCAATTCTTAAAATTCAGAAAGCAATGGCTTTTCAAACTTTTCTTTTCTTTCAAATCTCATGCTCTTTCAAAGCCTTTATTCTCAATACTGGAGAAAACAAATCATTTTATCTAGTTTCCTAGTCCAAAACATCATTTAAAAACCAAAGACACAATTTGCTATAACCCGGGCTAGAAACTAGTCCACACACACAAAACCACATAAATCCATTATTCCATATCCATACTGGTCGTATCACCCTGGCCACAGGTGATCGACCTGGCCACAAGCAGCTGGTGAGGATTTCATGTCACCACATCCACACTGCAGTGCCACGGTGAACCATCCCGTACTGGAGTTCAACCGTCCCGACCGCAGCCTCAAAATGTACCCTCACTGGTACAAGCATGGAGTACGTCCTGGGGACGCCCTGGTGCCCGAGTAACTGGGGACTCTAACCCCAACCCCGTACAGCACCGGCACTGAGGGTAGTGCGGGTCTTTTTCACCCCGGGGCCTGCATTACCACCACAGTCTCGAGGCTCCTACCTCGGACCGCACACTCGGCAACCACACTCACCAAGGACCCTCTCCGACCTATATTGAGGTCTCACTACCTCGCCGGCAAGTCCTGGTTCCCTTGTGGCTCCTCCGAATTTCTTTCCATTCATTTAAAACCATATGCAATTTTCTTTACAAAACAATCACAAAACCTCATTTTCATTCAGAAATCCTTACAAAACACATGTTTAAATCATCAAATCGTTACCTGTGGTCCTTAAGCCCACAAATCCTTTCATGGTCTATCATACCATGCAATTCACCCCTCATTGGGTCCACATTCACACATATGCCATATTTTCTATCTTTCATAGAAAAACATCATTAAAAACAGCTTAATAACATGCATTCCATTTCATTTATCATGTATCATTCTACATGTAATATTCATTTTTATAAGCATTTACCAAACATTTCTCGTTATCAT
>JAMKQA010027643.1:0-19771 GCA_024699735.1 Posidonia australis
ACATATGTAAAACTTTGATCTCTTGGTTTATGTGTTGATTACTATATTATCAATTCTTATAAAGTATAATGCTATTATGAATTATTAACATGATTATCATGAAATGATATAAGTTTAGATTTTAACAATAAAATAAATTCACCCGTTAACCGTACCCAATATCCATCACCCGTTAACCCTATCTATCACTCATAAAATGATATAAATTTAGATTTTAACAATATAAAAAAGTCACCTGTTTCACCCGTTAACCCTACCCATCACCCATTATTCTAATGGGTAGTGGGTAAAGTAGCGGCTAGAATTTTGTAAGACGGGTATTAACCCGACACGTTACCCACTAAGAAAGGACGGGTTAGGGTTAGGGTAGACCTCTAACCCGACCCAACCCGACCCATTTACAGCCCTACTTTTATGGCTTTATGGAAGAAGGATGAATCTTTATGTGATCCGGTTTTTAGATGTCTAAGATGCATCTTCAGATGGTCTCAAGTATGTTTGCAATATTTTATATCGCATAGCATGTCAGTCTAGCTTACTGTCTGTACTGCACTTCAGTGGCACACATTATTAGCACACTTTACTGTAGCACATAGGTGACGCACTAGACTGGAGCACCATTCTGGCGCACCAAACAGGCATACCTAGCAGTTCCTGTGCACCAGCAGAGGCACTTTGGCATATTATTTAGCATGTTTCTTGCTTGATTCTGTCATTGGTTTTTCTTGTGTTTTCTCCTAGATATGCCAAGATAGCATTTGCACAGTTTCATGCTCATCCATGCAATATGTCATAGGTTTTGCATGAAGTAAAGCGAGGATGATAGTCACTCGGTGTTAATGGATCCGTGGTTATATCGGTGCACTATCTTTGTGCCGATATTCGATCCATGACTTGAGTGATCTTTTAGAGCATTAGGACACACCCCACAGTCCCTTTACCCATATTTAGCATAAGGCACAACTCGCATGTAGCATTGCATTGCATATCGCCCTCAGGCGTACAGAAATAGGCTGTAAAGCGAACATTTCCACATATGTAAACGAAGAAACCATGAAAGACCGATTTCTCGGGTGCACGGGGTGCATCATACCTTCCCCGTGCGTAGCATGGATCCTTGCCCAATTTTTTGGTTCATGATGACCTTTTCCATTGGTTTATTGCATAGTTTTTTGTGTTTTGAAACGATTTTCCTCGCCTCCCGTTTTTAAGTAGACTCGGTGGCGACTTTCGCATTTTTATCATTGTTTTTATCACTTTGCCGTAACTTTACTGGCCCTCGTGCATTTGGCCATTCGCGCCACGCACGAGGCTGTCGCTGGCATGGTTGCAGGAACTAGCGACTCCGTTGGGGATAACCAGATCCCGACTTTCATTTTTGGTTTTCTTTTTTGCTTTAGTTTTTTTTTCCCTTACTTGCTTATTTGTTCCTTATCTGTTTTTTTTACTTCTCCTTTTTTTGTAGTATAAGTTGTGTCTTCTTTACATTTTATGCATACCTTTTGTATGATGGGTGTTTTCTTTTTACACATTTACTATGCCACCACTTTTGCACATAACATGAGCATGCCTTTTGTTTGTTGATTGACGTTTGCTTTGGTTATTTTCTTCCCCTTTCGCATTTTCCATGATTAGGAGATTAGAGACATGTTGTCCTCCCTCTTTTGGTTAATAAAAATTAAAAACAAAAATAAATAAATAGGACAAACTAGTGACAAATTGCAAGCTTTCCCCCAAGGTTTAATAAATTTGCTAGTAGAAGATTTAAAGCATATTTTGCATTCATCATATAGGACATGCATTTTCTCCTCTCTTAAGTCCACATATATAGTTTGCGAAGGATATTCCCTGGTGTCTCATTCTATGGCTTTGGCGTGGGATGAGATATCGGTTTGTCCCCCCTGTCCGGGGTCGTGTCGATGTTAGTAGAGGGTACAACCTACTACTTTGGCAAGGGACGAGGCCCTGAACGCACCACCTGTTCACTGCCTAAGCTTTGGCGTGGAATTAGAACGGGAATCTTTACTTTCTAACCTTGAGTCGGAGACCCATTTACTCCTGTGTGAACCTGGAGTAGACAGCTTGTTAGGACACCCCTAGATTGTGAGAGAACGCATGCTAGAAGCATTCATGCATCTGCATTCATACCACCATAAGCACTACATCTTTTCTAACTTGACTCCTGCTTTTATAACTCAACAGTACTAGTCAATGTGCGAGTTCCTTAGCCAGAGCTCGAGGTTTTTTCTTTCGCTGATACTCGGTGTGACCCAGTTTTCAACCACATCTCCCGAGTTATTCATCACTTGTTGACGATAGCTCATCCAAGGATTCACCCTCTTGTTCCCAGTCGCAGTCTGATCCATTTCCACTCGCGATCCGCCATGGCCCAACAAACCAGTGAGCCTCATTCCTCTGTTGTCCAGGAGAAGGTCCCTATTTCAGTCCATCCTTCCTTTGTAGTTTTCCCTATCATCACTGCTGCCTCCACCTTTGCCTTAGCATCTGGAGGACCTCCACCATCCTAGTACCGTGTCCCTGTGGCTACTCTGCCTTTGAGGTCATCTTCTGCTTTTTGGGCCCCAACTGTTGAGTTTGGTCCCATGACCATCACTCAGGCTCCTTTCACTGCTCTTCAGGACTATGTGTTTTCTGACACCCCTCTGATTGCGGCTGTTTCTGTAGTGGCTTCTCCCCAGTTTGGACAGTTGGATTTTCAGCTTCTTGACTCGTCCACCCCTTTTCCGACTCCACCTTTTGGAGCCACAAGTGACGACCCCGTGACCACACTGTTGCAACAAATGTCGGCCCTCGCCCAGTAGTTGCAGGGGTTGGCATTAACGCTCCTGTCATTTTCGAACATGTCCTTCCTGACTCCCAAGTTACCTTTGCAACCAACCCTAGGATCACAGATCGCACCCACTGCACCACCCCCACTGCTGTCGCCATCCTTTGTCTCCCCGGTAATAGGGACGTCAACTTTGCCTTCTGCAGTGCTGCCACAACATTCACTACAACATGCATCTCCACTATCTGGTGGCCAGCCTTCTAGGCTGGCGGGAGCACAGCTAGCCACGAGCATAGTCCCTGGGGTCATTCTGGTTCAACAACTCTTGCTCTTGCATTCTGCACCTCCTGTAACACCACCCCCTGCCTCATCTTCACCCTTATACCAAACACAAGTTTCATCTTTTGTACCTCAGCCCACCGCACCCGTGCACGGGTACACTGGCCATCCTGTCGTAGCACTAAACAGTGGAATGGTGGATTCGTCGGAGCCTTTAGGGGGGACCCATATGGTGTACGCGACACCCGCATCAGCTGCACAATCTGCTACCACAGTAGCTCTAGACACTCTCCTTGCAAGGGTAAACAATTTGTAGCGAACACTCCGACAAATGCAGGGCAGGGATTGTTGGTCCTACCAATTCCAGGACCTTTGTTATTTCCCAATGGCGACTCTTCCTCCGAATTTTCATATCCCAGAATTCAAGAAATACAATGGTAGAGGCTGCCCAATTTCACACCTTAAAGCCTATTACGGAGACCTCACTCAGCTCCAAGTTGATGAAAGGTTGCTTATCCGCCTGTTCCAGAAAAGTCTTATGGGGCCCGTGTTGAAATGGTTCACTTCCCTCGACATGGTTACAATCAAGACTTGGGACGACCTCACACAGGCCTTCCTCGAACTGTATTCCTTTAACCTCGACTTAGTCCCGAAGCGCGAGGACTTGGTCGCAGTTAAGTAGAGGCCCCAAGAAACATTTGGGGAGTATGTTTGACGATGGCGATCCTTGGCTTCACAGGTCAAAGATAGACCCTCCGACGAGGAGTCTATTGAGATTGTGATCTGAGGAGCACAGCCAACAGTCGAGGCTCTGCTCAGCATACAACCAGTCAGCACATTTTCGGCTTTGCTTCGGGAGGGTGCCCATGTTGAGCGTTCACTACGCGGTGATAGTTTTCTGATGCTCTCTGCATTTACCAAACAGGCCACTTCCTAACATAGTGGCAGCAGCAGCAACAACAACAACAACAACCCCATTGCCAATCCACCCAAGAGGCGGGATCTCTCTAAGAATACAGTCTCTTACATTAGATCCCCTGTTGCACCGGCAAATGTCCATCCGCCCCCTCAGCGCCAAGTAGTTTATGCACCCTCCCCCACACCTAGAGCACCTCATGCATCACACATCACCCCCACTGCCACTCTGGTATACCCTACCCCACCGGTTAGGATGCGCCCACCATTGACACATCCACAACCGAAGCGACAATGCCGTGACAGGCGCCACTATACCCCATTAATGGAGCCATTGAGCATGGTGTTCTCTAAAGTCACATCCCTATTAAGGCTGCCTGAGATTCGCCCGCCACTAAGTCCGCTCCCTGTCTGGTACAATACAAATGTGTTCTGCAATTTCCATCGAGTCGTAGGCCACTCGACGGACAATTGCCTCACACTGAGGGACGCTATCTCGGACTTGATTGACCAGAAGGTCATCGTGATTAGCATGCAAGCGGCAGGCCCTGTGCCTGCATCAACAGCCGCACAAGCACCACCAGCACATCCCAACGTAGTTAGCCAGCCTTTACCACAGCATTCTGCCCTGGGAGCATCAGGTCCCTCGGGAATCAATTCCATCTTTCCTCTTGATTCTGTCTCATCTTCTTTTCGTCCTACCAATCTTATTCGTGATGTATCTTCTGCTTTTCTGCGTCAGTTGTAGTGTTCCTTCCTTGGTGGTTCTGAGGAGTCAATTAGTATGATTCGTCCTACCGCTGAGTCAAAGTACACTGTGGCACTGCCTATCATATATCCCCAGCCACCTGCACCGATTTGTCTACAAGCTTGGCCACAATCTGAACCAATCCAATCACCAGCACCTCAGAGTTACCAATTTTCGTATCCTCCAGCTATGCTTGTACTACTAGTAGCCCGCCCTTCGGTTGTTGTTATCCTTACTCATGACACGGATTGTGTCCCATACAATTATGCCACAGAAATGTGTGCAGAGGTAACACAATCGGGTAGGGTGTAGAAACCCCCTGCACCCAAACCTAGTCCTCCAACACCAAACCCCATCCACTCAGAAGCCCAACCATCGAGAGCTCCAACACTTGTAGCACTAGTTCTTATCCTGTTACAAGTTCAATCCCCAAGACCACCAGCACCAAGAGTAGCTCCACCCGTTCCCACCACAAACAACCAACCTTCAGCAGACATAACCGCTCAACTTAAGAAAGTTAAAGTTGATATTTCTATTTGGGACTTGATCCACACCTCAGCCGAGCACAGGGAGGCCTTCCTTAGGGTCTTCCAATCTGCTCATGTGTCCCCAACCATTGAGCTAGCTACTCTTGAAAGTATGGTGGGTATGATAGCGGTGCCACAAGTGATCTCCTTTTCAAGCCAGGAATTGCCACCATCGGGAACCAATCATAATTCCCCTTGTTCATCACTGCGCAATACCAAAGCTTCTGCATCCCTCTCACGTTGGTAGACAACGGAGCAGGTTTAAATGTTTGCCCCCTGCGTACAACAAGTGCAATTGGATTCAAGTCCGAAGACATATTACCGGTCGTGAAAGGGACGAAGACTTTCGATAATATGCATCACGATGCACTTGGGATCCTAGTCATTCCTTTGATCATCGGTCTAGCTCACTTCGACGTAGAATTTTATGTCCTTGACGTTGAACCTTCCTTTAATCTCTTGCTTGGGCGCCCTTGACTTCACAAGCATCATGTCATTCCCTCAACTCTCCATCGTATGATCAAGTTTTTCTGGGACGACAACGTTGTTGTTGTCATAGCAGAAGATCTAGAGAAGACTGAGGCTGTCTCTGCTATTGCACCGCAAACCGTTCACTTCAAGCCCAAACCTTGATGATCATTTCCCGCGATTTGACTAACTTCACCTGTGTAGGCGTCTTGGATCCATACTAAAGTCTGTTCACAGTTTCATTGTCACAATTGCCAGTAGTTTGGATTTGTCCAGAGAAGTTTTATCCTGAGAATGATCAATCAAAGTCAGAGCAGATTATTGAACAAACCTGTCAGCAGTTACAGACTTGTGCCGTGTTGTTAGAGTTAGAATAGTCAACAGCGTCTCAAGCAGCAACAGTGCAAGATCTAGATTAGAAGACAGACTTAGAGAGCAACCTAACAGATGACACAGTTGGGGATTTGGACATTTTGTTCCAAGAACAGTTGGAGCTGCTCGTGGAAGACTTAGCAGAGCACGACATGGTCAAGAAAGGAAAATAAGTTGTTTCACCATCTCAGCCAAAGTTACCAGTGCCACCACGGGACCATGCTTCAATCATGGTCCTTCAGTCAGGAGAAGAGTATGCTAGACCATTGGAGTTAATCTCCTGTCAGCGGGGAGGCGGATCTAGCTAGTACTGACAGTTTAAGCCTCGCCTTAGGGGTGAGGAGCAAAAAAAAAAAACAACCTAAGTTAGGCTCAGGAAGCAGTACAGGCGGAAGCAATCCCATCAATCAGCAGCAGGATAGCCGCCAGCATGCAACAGCTTTTGTAAACAGTATGGAAAATACAAAAAAAAAAAAACCAAAAAAATCCAGAAAAATTAGAAAAATCCAAAAAACCAAAAAATGTAAATAGAGATGCATCAACCAACAGAGTGGGGAGCCCCAATCCTCAGTTAGCCCAAACAGTCAAGTTGCAGAAGAGGTCGCACAGTGCCATTACAAGAATACAAAAATCACTGTGACTGTCATGAAGCGCCGTCAGGGCACACAATCAGAAGAAATCCTCTCGATTGATATTACAGATCCGACTTTCGAGCAAGAAATTCTGTCAAATCTCATTGCCTATGGAAAGGAAGATGAGGTCATTGAGGCCGACGGTGCCGACGCTGAGATTGATGGTAATGCGCCTTCACAATTTCAACCTCACAACAATGCCCCAGAGGGGCTAAATCTACATGTGAAGGAGGAGACAGAGCTCGTCAACATTGACATGGCAGACGATGTTAAAGAAATCAGCATTAGTGCCAAATTATCACCACAAGCAAAGGCAGAATTTGTAGCTTTCTTAAAAGAGTATGTGGATGTCTTTGCATGGAGCTACGATGACATGGTTGGCCTAGACATTGAGGTGGTAGTACACACATTACCACTAATACCAAATTCAAAGCCAGTCAAGCAAAAGCTGCGTAGATGGTGATCTCTGTGGCTGTTAAAACTTAAGGAGGAAATCATGAAACAACATAAAGTCAATTTCCTCTAGGTCGTTCTTTATCCTGAGTGGCTCGCAAATGTGATGCCAATACCAAAGCAAGATGGGTGGGTTCGCATGTGCATAGACTATCGAGACCTCAACAAGGCGAGCCCTAAAGACAATTTCCCACTTCCCCACGTTGATATTCTGGTTGACAACATAGCAGGGCATAAGATGTTATCATTTATGGACGGATTTTCTAGGATACAAGCAGATCAGAATGGCAGGAGAAGACATGGAGAAAACATCTTTTATTACCCTTTGGGGAGTCTTCTGTTACAGAGTAACGCCATTTGGGTTGAAGAATGCAGGCGTGGCATATCAGAGGGCTATGACAGCATTATTCGACGATCTCATGCCCCAAGAAGTTGAAGTGTACGTGGATGACATGATCGCCAAGTCCAAAGAGCCCGAGGATCACCTCTCCTGCTTAAGGAAGTTGTTTGATCACCTGAGGAAGTATAAGCTTCGCCTCAACCCTAACAAATGTGTATTCGCGGTGTCTTCCAGAAAGCTCTTGGGTTACATTATCAGCCACAGAGGAATAGAATGGATCCTCACAAGGCCAGAGCCATTATTGACATGCCTCCCCCAACCATTGAAAAAGAAATACGCGTATTGTTGCGGCGATTACAATATATTAGCCGGTTCATAACACAGCTTACACCCACATGTGAATCGATATTTAAGCTACTGAGGAGGAATGCCCAAACACACTGGAATGATGATTGTCAAGCATCCTTTGACAAGATCAAACAGATGCTGGCAAAACCTCCAATCTTGGTTCCTCCCATGCCAGGACGGCCCCAGTTATTATATCTCTCAACCACAGTATTCCATGGGCACGGTCCTAGGTCAGCATGATGAATCCAGGCGTAAAGAGAGGGCCATCTACTACCTTAGCATTGTAGAAAAAGTTTGCTTATCCTTAGTATGGGCCACTCAACGCCTCAAGCATTACATGATGGCATACCCAGTCCTGCTATTATGTCGCCATGATCCTATCAAGTATCTATTCCAGAAGCGAGCCTTGGTGGGTAGATGTTTTAAGTGGCAAGTTATGTTGTCGCAGTATGACATTACTTTTGTGATGCACAAGTCCATGAAAGGACAATCGATGGCGGATCACTTAGCCGACCTACCTCTGCCAGAATATTAGCCACTGCAAACACAGTTTCCAGATGAAGACATCCTATTTGCAATGGGTGATACAGAGTTAGAAAATCCTCAAGATGAGCACCAATGGTGTCTATACATTGATGGCACAATTAATAAAAGAGGAAGAGGTATTGGTGCAGTCTTAGCAATGCCGCAAGGGCAGCTAATTCCCTTTGCAAGGAAGCTAACATTTGAATGCACCAACAATGAAGCCGAATACGAGGCATGTATCCTAGGATTACAGGTAGCACTAGAACAAGGTGTCCGAGAGCTTCGAGTATATGGAGATGCAATGCTAGTAATTTCACAAATTAATGGTGACTGGAAGACTAAGGACCAGAAGCTTGTATTATACCACGAGCATCTGCTCAAGCTAATAGACAAATTCGAGGATGTCAAATTTTTTTTCATGAAACAGGCCAAGAATGTGTATGCAGATGCATTAGCTACCTTGGCATCATGGCTATCGCTACCAGAGGCTCAGGCAACCGATATCTCAGTCACTTGTGTATAGTAGCCTGCACATTGCACATCCAAGAAGCAGAATTGACCATCGAATTGCCCTAGTATCATGATATCAAAGTTTTCCTGGAGTCTGGCAACTTCCCATCTGGCATTTCTACAACAGATAAGAAGACCTTGATATGGTTGGTCTCTAAATATGTACTCGGAGTAGGGCATCTGTACAGAAGATCTTATAACCAAATGCTTCTTAGATGCATAGACAAAAAGGAGGCAGATGTATTGATGTTAAAGGTTCATGCAGGCACATGTGGTTCACACATGAATGGAGTGCTTTTGGCTAAGAAAATCATGTTACATGGTTATTTCTGGTCCACTATGGAAACAGATTGTTGCCAATATATGTGGAATTGCCACAATTGCCAAGTACATGGCAACTTCAAACATGCTCCCTCGTAACAGTTGCATAGCATGTCGTCGCCTTGGCCTTTTTCCACTTGGGGAATTGATGTTATCGGAGCCATACATCCCGCTGCATCTAACGGGCATCGGTATATTCTCGTGGTCATCGATTATTTTACGAAGTGGGTTGAGGCGGCATCATATAAAATTATAACAGCGACAGCCACAGAAAAATTCATTAAGAATAACATTATTGATAGATATGGGGTTCTACACGCCATCATATCAGATAACGGAGCTAACTTCATAGCAAGAAGAGTTGAGGATTATCTTCAAGTTTACAAAATCAAGCACCACAGATCCTCTCCTTATCGGCCGCAAATGAATGGTGCAGTCAAATCAGCTAATAAAAACTTGATCAAGATTTTGAAGAAGATGGCTGAGACACATAAGGACTGGCATGAGAAGCTTCCTTATGCACTATAGGCTTACAGGACCTCAGTCCAGACATCAACATGAGCAACACCAAATTTGCTTGTTTATGGCATGAAGGCAGTTCTCCCTTTTGAAGTAGAAATCCCGTCACTGAGGATTTTAAAAGAAGCTGAACTAGATGAAGCGGAATGAGTTCAAGACTGCTATGTCCAACTTGACCTCATTGATGAACATAGATTACAAGCCTAGCACTATGCCCAATGCTATCAAAAGCGAATGGCCCGAGCATATCAAAAGAAAGTTCAGCCTAGAAATTTTGGGTCAGGTGATCTAGGTTTGCGTGCCATTCGCTTACCTGATGCCTAAGGCAAGTTCAGGCCCAACTGGCGTGGGCCATTTATTGTGAAAGAAGCCCTATTTGGAGGCACAATCATTCTTGAGGATATGGATCGTGGTGAGTAGTCAGAGCCCGTTAACGTTTCCTACCTAGAAAAGTACTACCAGTGATCCTTAGCCAATCTCGGACCCTGCAAAACACAATGTCACAGATCTTGTTCCTTTATTGCAGTTTAGGTTATTGCATCTACATCACGCATGATACATTATACGTATTTTTACTTTCTTTTTATTTGCATTGTAATCATAATATGAAACGTTAGCATATGAAATGTTATCATAATCATTGTCCGATGAGGAAAATCGGAAGTCCATCCTGCTTAGGAAGAGTTTTAATCCTCCTTATGTGTTACTACCTGCGTGATATAGGGAGTGAGGGAGCAACTATTTATAGGGAATTGGACGAAATGTACAAATTTCCAAGGGACCTATACCTCAAGAGGGAGAGAAAATAATAGGTCGTGAGTGAGTGTGAGCCAAAAAAACATAGACATCGGGACACAAAAGAAATAAGAAGATAGAAGTTGAAGATAGAAGTCAGCTCCAATGAGAGAAGCATGTGAGATAACTCTACCCCTATCACATAATTTGGAGAGGAGTTGAAGCATACACCTACAAAGCCCACATTTACAAAGGGACTAGCCACCCCTTAAAAACTGAAAAGAGCAGCCACCTCATAGCCTAGGTGTTATTACCTCCAAGTAAGGATAGTGTAAGTTAGCATGCCTTTGAGGGAGTAAAAGAGAAAGAATTATTGAAAAAGTAGGTACAGCACCTAAGAGTTTGGCATGGAGCCCGTTTTATCCCAAAAGTCTCTTGATTGAGTGAAAGCTACCATAAACCTAGGGATCTAGGTAGTACCAGGTGAGTAGAGGACATTCTAATTCCTTGTAGAAGGCAATAAAGGCTTCCTTGGCGCTGAGGGCACCAACAACTTCTATAAACCATGCATAAATCTTGCTTTCATTTTATAAGTCTCGTATAAACCATTTGGCATTCGGCATTCTTGATTACGCATCTTTTGCATTTTACATCGCTTTGCAAGGCGTTTGCCCATGTTCCAACCAAGGGCATGCCAGCTGCCTTTTGGGTTGGAATATTTGCAAAGAAGGGAGTTTCAACCAGGGGCATGTTAACCGCTCTTTGGTTGGAAATAGGTCTTTGACTAGGGGCATGTCAGTTGCCTTGCTAAGTCAAGAAAATCACAGGGACAGTGCTACTATCAGGGGCAGATGGCCCAACACAAACTGCTTGTTACATAGAGCATAGATCCATTGCAAACACAGACCAAATCAGACTCGGGAATGACACAGTGTAAAAGCAAAATTGTCCCTTTATTATAGCTCATCACTTGTATAGAATTTGCTCACTTGATAGCAGTGGACTTTCAAGTTACAATCAGTCAACTCTTGCCCTTTTTGAACTGCCAGCTCCTGTAAATGAAGTGTCGCTAGGAGGAAGATTAATTATAGGCCAAGTTTCTCGAATTTCGGCCTCATACTCTGCTGTGCAATCCAAACCTTTAGTAATGGCAAGACCAATAGATTGAATGCTGCCACGCATCAGGCGGGCTAACTCGGAAGTTGTCGCATCAGAGTCGAGGATGTATCTTTTGAAGCGGTTGGGCATAGGGCTTTGCTTAATCGAATACTAGCAAAAGCCAAATTGGCGCAGGACGCGGACCGGATGGTATTCCACACCGCCCTTTAGCCCTGGAAGGACATCCAGTCGCTACTGTTAAAGAGGACAGTGAAGGGTTGTGAACAGAATGCGCTAGACAACAGTGTCCTTGGTAAGATTTCGTAGTCTTTCGCATAGCTCGTGCATGCCCAGAAGGGTGCGTGAGTGATTAGTGCGACTGTAGGAGTCGAAGACAGAGTGCTGGGGGCGCAAGACTTTTACACCCATGTGGGCAGCAAGCCAAGTATGTCAGAAAAGAAGCAGAGCATAATTAGAGAAGCACAGTAAATCATTAAAGTAACAGTGTTGGCTTACTTGCACTAAGGCGCCACAAGCATGGAAATGCCAGGAACGTTTCAATGCCAGATCCAAGCCGACATAGGTCTCTACTAGAAGAATGGGGGCGAGATCAATTTGGTAGGTGATCATGGTCAATGCTATCTCGGCCACCTCAATAGCAACTGTCATTCAGCCATGACTGAAGATTAGCTCTCCAAGGAAGCGTACCACAAAGCCGTGGAGCCACGAGTTGTCTGATGACACACGATTGTTGGCAATCTTATTGAAATAATCTAGGCACAGCATTGGAGTCGACCCGTCCTTGCAGATGAGGCTTTTCTCGCAAGCGCTTCGGGATAAACCCGTCAGCTGGCTCAGAACAGAAGTATAACTATCACGACATATGAAAATAGGGGGAGACATGTATGGTGACAGGCCGCAGATCCGTCGGACTTCTTCCTAGGTGAGGGTAAGTTCAGTCTGTCCAAAGCAGAATACATGGAAAACAGGTTTCCAGAATCTAGCCGTAGCACATAACAAGTGCCAATTCACCTCCACCTTGACAATGTTCTACAACGAAAAGGATATGTCCTAAACCCACAGTTGCTCACGATCCTCAACAGTTAATGCATCAATCCGTGCTTGCAGAATGTTGGAGCAGCGTTTCGGTGTCACCATGATCGAATATCCCTGCGGTAGAGAGGTTAGATCTAGATATGACTGGAATAATGCAAAATCAAACCTGGGGCAAACAAAAAGTGATTTGGCCAAATAATTTCTCATTGTAGTGAGGATCAAATTAGATCATAAATCTGAACAACAATGGAAACCAGAACAAGCAGTTTTCCCCTTTGCAAGATATGGAAAATGTGCAAGTCATTGAGAAAAATTAGAAGATATGATTTTCCCTTTGCAAATTTGAGGCATGATGGAAAATCAGAAAATATACGCAAAGCTCAAGAATAAGAGTAAATTAGAACAAATAAATTCTTCCTTTTGTAAAATCTAAGGCATGCTGGAAAATCAGTTCATGTGGCCTTTTCCCTTTGTAAAATATGAAGGATTATGTGCAACAGAGATCACCATAAATGAAAAGCACAACGTCAGAATTCATGTAAAGGCAAGAGCTCCCTCAAAGAGGAATTTCTATGTCACTTCAAAGGAAGTGAGCAAGAACACATACCATTGCAAGCCAAGAGAGCGCAACCGACACTGGAAAAGCAAAAATGAAGCTTCAAGGAAGGTTGAGGGCTTGAGAATGATGTTCGTAGTAGAAGAGGTGGCGTATTTCATTGATGAATACGAAGTAATATAGAAAAGAAAAGGAGGTCGCAGCAGAAAAGGAAAGCAAGCTGGTAGATTTACAGGGAGCACCAAGGTGGCGCTCCAACCAGGCGCACATAGTTGGCTCACCACTAGTCATGCAGCAAACAAAGCCCCCCCCAAAATATCAAGCTCGCCCAAATCGGCGCCATTCCATAAAACCTGCATGAAAACATACATTTTACACACATATGAATACCCAAGAGAAGGGTCGCATCCCAAAAACAAATTTGCATTTCACGCACAGCTAAAGTACAAGTTGCATTGTTCAGAATACATGTTGCAACATTCATATACATGGAGTGACAAGACTGAACTGAAATCAAGAAAACAACTACTCCTCGTTGGACTCCTCCTCGTCAGAAGATCTCTATTAGAAACTCTTAGCTAAGAGTCGGGCCCCTCATCCAGTGATCCGGTGAGAATATCGGGCAGCAGCAGCAGACTGACAGCAGGCAGAAGAACTCAGGACCCTTTGTGAAACCTCAGTGTCAGAACGGTCCTCCTCAAACACTTCCAAGGTGAATTCCCCACTGCTGGCCGCATTCATCTCGTTAGCTGGGTAGTCCTGCTGAAAGATTCTCAAAAGAGTGTTAGATTTGCAAGAGTGCCAAAGTCTGAAAAAGTACCCGTATGATGTTCCACCACCGCAGCTCCTGCACGAATTTGCAAATGTGTTCAGTGAATTTATGGTTTAAACAAGAGGACATTTACAAGTAAAATAAAGGCACCATACCTGTTTCCGCCTAATGTCCGTGTAGAAGGAGGCAAACTACTCCTCGAAGCCCTGTGGGAGTAAAGCTAGTGTTAGATTAAACATTCTATATGGAGTAAATTTATTCAAGCAGAAAGCATAAGGATTTACCTTAGTCCAGTTGGAGGCCTACCACATCCCACGCTGACTATCGCACACGGCCTCCTCAAAAAGATAGGGATTCCCAACCATCTTTTACCATGCTAGATAATCAATGTAGTTGACTTCTTGAAGAATGTGCCTATCTTGAGAAGCCATAGCTGCAGCGTGCCAACTCCTAGCAGCGACACGAGACGAGACCGAGAGATCCATGTCTGTAGGTGGAGTGGGGATGCAGAATTCATCGAGGAACTGATGCCTCACTCTCCCCAGGAGGAAGTTGGCCGACTTCTTCATGTAATAGAACTTCACCTGCTTGTCTCTCAAAATGTGGCCAGAGTTCAGAGGTGCCCAGTTAAACCTGTCATATCTCAAAAATGGGCGTAGGTGTACCTATTGCAAAATGGACAATCATAAGCAATGCAAGCAGATACTGTTATGCAGAAAATAAGGTTCATGTAATAAAACTTACATCCTCGAGCTCTACCAAGTCCAGCAGATATCGGTAGGACTCGTAACTATAAACTCCCACAGCAGCCTGGTGGTCAGGCTCGACCCACTAACGAGGGAGGGGAAGAAGCTCATCCCGAAGGCGTCCAAAGCAATGCCCTCGTGTAATATGCTCCATAGCCCAATACTAGCAAAAGCAAGCAGAAGGAAAGTTAGTTATCAGCTATTATTAAGAAATTTTGCAAAAAAAGAAAATAAATTTTCACTAGTACTTACAGTGAGCAGGGGGTACAGCACCACATGAGACTGACGTCCCAGTCTAGCCACGTTTTCCAACCTGTAGACCAACCAGGTCTAGCTAGCCCTGGCCTAGTCATAATGGTCCAAATACTCCAGGTTGGTCAGATATACTAGCCAATCAGCATGAATGCAATATGCAAAAGAGTTGCAGAAGATCATGGCAAGCAGATCCTACAAGAAGTGCTAGAGTTCGAAGTTGGCCACGTCGCTGCCCGGCTCTGGGTTGGGCTAGAACTGATCCCACTCTCGAAGCCAACCCACTGAGATCTTGTGCTTTCCCCGAGGAGGCTTTGGAGGAACACGGCTCAGGTGCGCCGGAGCCAGATGCATCCCATGAGTAGTGTCACCGATAATCGGCTCATCGCCAAATGGAAGGCTTGTCTGTAAGGCCCACTGGTTAGGCAACACTGTCAACTCTCCGAACGGAAAGTGGAAGGTATGCATCTCAAACCTCCATCTCTCTGCCAAAGCTCAGAAGAAGTTATAGTGTCCGTGGATGGCCGGAATGCGAAGCAAACCACCGAAAGGAGATCGGTGGAGCAAGAAATCCTGCAGAAACTCGGGCAGGCGACGGTTAGCATCCCCAACCTGAAATAACAATGGCAAAACAAATGCAAGATTATAAAAGTAGTAACGCCTAAGCCAAGACATGCAAAAGGAAGAATGAAGATAATTACCTCAAAATCTGGGCTCTCATAGATGTGATCGTCGCTAAGTAGTCGCCCCGCGAAGTTGCCAGACTCCTAAAAGCACATTTGTTAATTGAAATATCAAATTTATATTATAGGCACAAGTCATTCCGAAGGGACTTACCTCAACGGGGATAACAAGTGTCGAGCTACTAGAAGCCCGAGACCTTAAAGAGCTGCCCCACCACCGTGGGTGAGATCTAGAAGGTTTGTCCTCGAGAAGTTGTGAGCTCTCCCCCTCGGGGACCGGGTCATCTTGCAAGGAGGCAAAGGTCAAGCCTGAATTTGAATAGCAGAGTAAAACTGAGAAAATGCAGCATATTCGGGCATAACAAAGCTCGAGTCTTGAGATAATGTGTGGCATTACGAGTATTTGCTATTGGATACATTCATAAAATGCACAGTAAATGGCAGAATAAAAAACATGATATGCACAAACAAAGCACATTAGCATGCGTTACAACATTTTGACATCAACAGTTCTTTTTACAAAAGTGCAAATTAAACGAAATGCAGGCATAGCCCAATATTGCAAATTGGGGTCCATTATTAAAAGAAAGGCATGCAGTTACAAGTATTGTTGTTATTGGGCATTGTTGTTATTGCTATTAGAGTTACAAGGGAGGGCTCATCACCGTTGCTATGAAAACATGGGCATTTACTACTCTGCAACTTTGTTTTGCTGTTGATATTTTTGTTGCTATACAATTGTTTTGTCTAGACTTGCTTTGCTTAATGAAAAGTTGACTTAAATGACAAAAGTTGACTCAAGCTTTAAAAAATTGGCAACTCATGATTTAATTCATGTATAGTCATATTTCAAGTGATTCAGAATGACTAAAGGGTGTATATGTTCAATCATACTTTCAAGCTAAGTTCTATGGCATAAATGGCAAGTATCTCAAGATTAATTCATGGATCTTTGAAATAAAATTTATTTTGCAAGACTACCCAACATCCAAGCCCCCACTCCACTTGTACTGTCGGTTAGCCCACTGGAATGCGCAAACCCGAGCCAAGCCGCTGCTGCAGCTCCGACTAGCCCCCACCCGCTGGCGTGACCCGTCACCAACCCGCAACCCGCACTACTAGAAAATCTACATTTTGCAAGGAAAACTAGCGAGAACAAGTCCTCGCCAAAATATAACGAGGACTTATAGTGGGGAGTTAGCGAGAAGATGATCTCGCAATAATTTTACGAGTATTTAGCGAGGACTATTTCTCGCAATGTCCTCGCGTATTTTTAGCGAGGACATAGAGAGGAAATGTCCTCGCTATTTGTCCTCGCTAAATCAGATCTAAAATACCGACGCTCGAGTCGTTTTCCTTCCTTTCTTACCCTAATACTCATTCGCCTCCTCCTCTTTCGCTGGCACAACTTTCTCTGCTGCTGCTCGTACGCCGCCGGACGCAACCTCTTCCATGCTCCTCCTCCTGCTCCACCGCAGTGCCTCCTCCTCTGACATCTTCCTCCTCTCTCTTGCACAACCTCATCCTCCTCTACCTCCTCCCACTGTCATTTTCGACACTTACAAGTGAGTTCCCCACATATGACTTTTTTTTGGTACCGTGGAAATCTCCCATACTTCCTTGTCAAAGTTGACAATTTAGAGACTGGATAAACTCAGTAATGACACTATTTTGTAAGAGGTGAAGAAACTATCAAGCAAACCATATGTACAAGCATTGCTATCAGATAATGTCAGTAATAGTAATACGAGTTCGTGGATGTTCGTTGTGAGTACGCGTATTTCTTCTATTGTTCTTGCGGGATGTCGAGGTTTGTCCATTCACAAGCCATCATCTGGCTTCACTAGGCTTTGCTTTGGTCTGCATTCTGCAACATTTTCACTTCCAATTGGGGTTGGAAATCATGAAGTTTGAATTCCACACTGGTAGTTGAAAAGTGAGTGCCTGATTTCTGAACTTTTGAATCAAAATTCTAATGCTTTGCGGTCTCGTTTATGATGATGTCTAGATTTAAAGCAAGCCTTCCATAGAATTTGTTTGGTTCCACATATCTCATACACCAGATTCTATCCTTATTCCCAAAAATTGGCTTTTGATGATGTTATTCCCAAAATTTGTCTTCTGTTATGATATGCTGAATCTTGTATGGTAAAAGTGGAAATATGTAGATTTTAGACTTTAACTTTCATGTCAATTATAATTATCGATGAGATTTTTGTAAATTTTGATGGTAAAATCATATAAATAGTTGCATATTGCTAGGACAATTTTGGAAAAATAAAACCAAACTTACAGCTTTTTACAGAAGCATCGCAATTGTATCTTCTCCAGAATCTATGATTAATGTGTTGTTTCATATGTCAGGATTTGGTCCTTTCTACTAGAATACGTGTATATATGGCTTGTTTGGTATGATTAATGGAACCTGAGGCCCTATTTAGATCAGACTATTGGTCATTAGATTTTTCTATAATCTTAAGTGATATATATCTAAACCAATAGATTATTTCCAATGTTCTTATTAAATTATGGATGTCGTACTAGGCAATATAATTGAAAAGAATTTCCTACAACTTCTTCTAATACTATGGATTTTGTGCAAACCAACATACCCAAGGATGTGTTAGACAATGGGTTTTTTTCTGGTACTTCTAGACAATTTTAAAGTCGAGACTCTTATGTGTATAACTTCTCACCAATAACTTCATGCGTCTTTTTTTTAGCTGTGATAGTTCTCGATGACAAGAAATCAAGAGATTTTAATGACATCAAGTCACATAGTGAAATTTATCAGACCTTAGTCGTTATTCAAAACACAACTATCTTGTACAACCAACAATTTTGTTTGAATGACATTCAGTTTGGAGCAGTACTAGAAAGTTCACCAGGAGGGTAGTGAATCATCTGAGAGAGTGAAGCCTAGAGAAGTTCACTTGAGGTATAAACTGTGATGGCTAGTTTAAATCGATGATTATTGGTTATTGATACTGAAATTAACGATTATTAATTAAAAACTTCAAAGATAGTGGTTTCAAGCTACTAGTGTAATTACTGGGATAATGGGATGAATGGAGATCGCGGTTACAAAGTGTCAAGTGAATAACTGCTAGATCCTTGTCTATAGAAGGCTGACGTTGGATAACGAGACACACTCTCTCAACAATTGAATGTATTTTTCCTGCTTCATCCTAAATCTCAACAATTGAACGTATTTTGGTTCCTCACTTTCTTGTTATGAATGAGAGAGCATTTCAAAGACTAAATCTCAGTTGACAATGTTCTTTTTAGCAAATCCCTATCAAGTACTTCAAACAATTGGCTGATTATGGATTTCTTTTCATTTCTTACTCCCTGTAAATCAGGAAATGTGAATAGATTCATCTCCACATCAGTTTGGCACATCCACTATTAGATGCATGCAAGTATTTCATGACACTATTTGGCAGCAATAAGCTTATTCTTCTCATCTTCAATTTCTTGCTCATTTTCCATTATTCTATTATCATAAATTATCTTTTTGTAATGTGATACTTAAGTTACATTCTTTTTCAAGTGTCTTCGTGTGTTTTTTTTAATCTAGACACATAGACATCTTATCATTTCTTTCTTTTGTAGAAAGAAATGTCTTGTCATCGTGATTGGATGTATACACGAGTCGTGGGTGGAGAAGTGTGTATGAGTTTCTTGAATGGGGTTCAGGAGTTTGTAGAATTTACATATAATCAAGGTCCAGGTATTGTGGAAAGTGATGGAAGGATTATATGTCCTTGTAATAAATATGCACTATTGAAAAAACAATCGAGAAGGGATGTTGAAATACATTTATGTAAGAAAGGATTTGTGGAAAACTACAAGTGTTGGTTTATACAAGGGAAGGTCTTTTAAAGCTATGGGAAAGTTGCTCCTGTTAATACGGATCCCATTGTGGACATGGTGATGTACGTGGCAGGTCCCGATTTTGATGTGTTTGCTGATGAAGAGCCACATGGTGAATCTCATGAGTTTTATGAGTTGTTAAGAAAGGCGAAGGAGCCATTATGGCCAGGTTGCAAGAATTACACAAAGTTATCGACAGTGTCTGAGTTGTTGGCATTGAAGATCGACTACAACATGACAGATAGTTGTTTT
>JAMKQA010027644.1:0-25000 GCA_024699735.1 Posidonia australis
ATTAAACAATCAAAACATCAAATAATCATTAAACATCAAATCATCAAAACACCAAACTTCAAACAATCAAATCCTCAAACCATCAAATCATCAAACTAAGGGCAAACAGTGAAAACATTAAACAATCAAAGCATCAAATAATCATTAAACATCAAATCATCAAGCTAAGGGCAAACAGTGAAAACATTAAACAATCAAAACACCAAACTAAGGGCAAACTGTGAAAACATTAAACAATCAAAACATCAAATAATCATTAAACATCAAATCATCAAAACACCAAACTTCAAACAATCAAATCCTCAAACCATCAAATCATCAAACTAAGGGCAAACAGTGAAAACATTAAACAATCAAAGCATCAAATAATCATTAAACATCAAATCATCAAGCTAAGGGCAAACAGTGAAAACATTAAACAATCAAAACACCAAACTAAGGGCAAACTGTGAAAACATTAAACAATCAAAACATCAAATAATCATTAAACATCAAATCATCAAAACACCAAACTTCAAACAATCAAATCCTCAAACCATCAAATCATCAAACTATCAAACCAAACAAACAAACAAACAAACAAGCAAAACACAAAAATAGATTTACATCTAATCAATAGAGCGCCTCTATCTGCTTGAAAGGTAATAAAAGCGAACCGAGACCATATATGTAACGCATGCTTGCAAATAATCATAGCCTCATGCATAAATGATTGCTTGCTTGAAACTCTATTACTTGCTCAGGACTAAACCTACAGGTACCCATTCAGCATCTAACCAGGGGTATGTCAACTGCCCTCTAGTTAGGACCCACACATCAAGCAGTGACTACAATGAGCGATACACCACGTACAGAACATCATCTTCAACTGCAACCGACGGCTAGCATCCCAGCACACAGCAAGCACAACATCAACAACTTGCCAGCACGCAACCTCAGCTTTGGGTCGCACAACATCTACAGTCTAAGATACACTCATGAGCAAGATCTCCCTAGTAGTACCCCTCTAGCTAAACCAACTGGTTGGCCGCCTACATTCCCTTGTCCATTGCCTTTTCCTTGACAGCTCATCTCAATACCAGGGGCATAAATTTCTTCTGTCCTAGTATCTCCTCGACCTGCCCTCCCACCTATTCCAGCGTTGTCGTCTCGATACCAGGGGCATATCAACTACTTCGTGGTATCGTTTCCTTGGGTACCATGGGTATGTTGGCTCTCCTTTGGTATCATCTTGTCTGTTCATGTCTCCCTTTGTTTGCCATCTTGGTGCTCAGTTCGACTAATCGATAGCTGTACTTGTCCTCTTGGCTTGGCCCTTGGTTCGTCTGACTGATAGCCCTTGTTTGCCAGCCTAGCATCCAGTTCAACCGACCAATAGCTGTGCTTGTCCTCTTGGCTTGGTGCTTGGTTCATCTGGTTGATAGCCCTTGTTTGCCAACATGGTGTCCAGTTTGATCGATCGATAGCTGTGTTTGTCCTCCTGGCTTGGTGCCCGGTTCATCCGGGCGGTAGCCCTTGTTTGCCAACTTGGCGCCCGGTTGGATCGATCAATAGCTGTGCTTGTCTTCTTGGCTTAGAATCTGGTTCGTCCGATTGATAACTCTTGTTTGCTAGCTTGGTGTCTGGTTCGATCAGCCTATAGCTGTTCTTGTCCTCTTGGCTTGGTGCTCGATTTGTTCGGCCGATAGTCCTTATTTGCCAGCTTGGCACCCAGTTCGACTGGTCAATGGCTGTGCTTGTCCTTTTCGGCTTGGCGCCTGATTTGTCTGGTCGATAGCTGTACCTTTTGTCCTTTTGGCTTGGTGCCTGATCTGACTGGTCAATAACTGTATCCATTGTCCTTTTGGCTAGGCACCCGGTTCGTCTAGCTGATAACCGTATCTTTTGTTCTATTGGCTTGGCGCCTGGTTTGTCCGATCGATAGCCATATCTTTTGTCCTTTCAACTTGGCATCCGGTAAGTCTTGTTGATGGTCATGCTGTCCCCCTCTCTTTGGACTAGTAGCCCAAACTACCTAATTGACAACCGTTAAGTTGTTCCGAGTTGGCTGCAATCCATCATATTGTCTGACGTCTCTGCTGGTAGGGATATCTTGCCACTCCCCCTCTTTTCCTAGGGTTGATAACCCAAACTATCCGGTGATGAGTTTGTCAATTCGTCATAGCCCCATCGATCGGGAAGCATTGCTAGCCTTGTCCAGCGACCTTCTGATAGGTTTGATGCCTTCTCACACCTCTCATGAGCTGATTAGACGTCAACTTGTCGTCCTGCATTTCATGCATCATTCATCAGCATCGCACGTATCCTCCATCGTACACATCATCCATTGCATGCATCATTACACTAACATCGCTTCATCTCATTCACATCGGCATTGTGTAGAGTTGCACACCATCTCAGCGAAGCTCAGCACACGCATTTGCATTCCAATAGTGTTTCTACATCAACACGCATCGTTAACAATAGCATTCGTATTCTCGACATCATTTTAGCATTTGCATCTACATTATGGCAACAAGTCATTGCATTTGGTGCATCCACCGAATGAATGGCTCAGCGCCAACAACAAACACCTTCCTATGACTTCAGGTGGGGTGTCTTTGTCAACCCTGAACATCGTTCTTAGTTTCATTCGTCCCTCGATCTTGCTCAGGGAGGGGCATCTGTAGACTCCCTGGTTTTCGTCCTCAAATGGCAATCAGCTTCTCTAGCAGAACCCACTTTGGATGGTTGGTTGGTACAACTACCTTCATCACCCAAAACCTCACTTAAAACCCAAATCCATCAACCACAATCCAACACAACCCAAACCTAGCCTTAAACCAATCTACCCAAGCCCCTTCATGGCCTGAATGCTTGGTAGATCGGGCTAGTTTCGTTTGCTTGTAAACTGTCTTAGTACCCCCACAGCCCGATAGCACGACCCATGTGCCCAGATGGGATGCACAGTTGCCCTGGATTAGTGCCAATAGTGAAGGTTAGACTCGTCTATTCGCCTTGGGTCCATTGAATCCTTGCTTCCCATTGGCGGGCATGGATCTATGTGTGTCCCACATTCCATTAAGACCATGAAGTCCCCCATATGGATTTAATTTCCCATCATGCCTCCTTGATCAAATCTTAGCTGCAGGATGAGAGTGGTTGAAGATCCACGGCTCCAATTCGAATCACCCTTCTATTTAAACCCATCACGTCGCCTACGATAGGATCTTTTTGCTGGCCATTCACTCCCTCACGTCGACAGCGTACCAACCTTGCTCCTCATGCTCACCCATCACTCTCCAGCACCTCGCTGGCCTTCGATTTCCCTCTGGAAGTTTGATGGACACCAACCTGTAACCACTGAAACCCAACACCTTAACTGCCTTCACAAGCCCCCACAATCCACCAAATCTCCTCCATAACTTCCTCTAGAGATGTTCAACTATCCACCTCAATACCTAGAGCCTTCACTTCTTATTTCGGCTGTCAACCACCTCTCCTCGCTTGCTACTGGTGAAGCCTGACCATCCAAGCTGGGAAGAGCATCACAACCTCCGAACAGGTGCTCCCGTCATTTTTTGGCTTTGCTTATTCATCTAGAACCATAAATTTGTTTCCTAGTCAATTGTTTCTATCTTGCATCCCATCCTTGCATTGCATCCCACCGGCAGAGAGTCGTTGACCTGCGTGAGGCCGATGGCCTTTGAGCATGAGGTCTAGCTCCGCCAATGGCACCCTCATCATTCCTCTTCGTCCACTCAAGCCCCTAGACTCCTTCACGCCACCCTTGGCTGACTGCCATGGCCGAATAGAGGAGGACATTGCCGACGTGACCCAAGTGGGACGAGGAGAGAGACCCAAGCATGTGCATGCATATTGTTTACCTCCTGAGCCTCCCCTATACTCCCCTCGATGTCACCAAGGTGCCCCTGATGACAAACGATCATCATCGATCTTGTTTATGGCTGGCAAAGCTCGTCTAGTCTGGCGGAAGTGACCAAAGGTGAAAGGGATGGTCTAGGTCTGTTTGTTTCATTTCGATCGAGTTTTCCCAATTATGCGTGACCCCTTTTTGTTTCTGGATGCTTGCCTTGCTTTCTAATAAAATTTTATGCCTCGGGGAAAGCAATGAAGGTCGATCGTCTGCTGCAAATTCTGGGCCTCGAGTTTGTGCCGCGTGCTGTATGCGCGGATTCCTCAATCTAGAGCACAGGCTGATCGAGCCCCCTCTTGTTTGCTCACCCCTTATTTTAGATTTCCGTTGTGATCTGTTCTCTTATGATCCTTGTTTGCTGCTTTTTATGGCCTGCAATGGATTTTCATTTTTGATTTTTGCACTAGTTTCTTAGACGATGAAAAGTTTCATGAATGGATCTTATCCTTATGTCGCAAAGGACCAGCAAGGTCCACATGCGCGGAAATTCCAAGGACTTTTGGCCTTCATCAGACCGAGCCCCTCGCTTGCTTATCATATCCCATGTATCCATGGTTGCTTTGGCCTCAGTATTCTTTCTTTACTTTGCAATTATCTTGTCGAGTTTTTTTCATCCTTGCATCATTTAGCTTAAAGACATATGAATTGGCATATGCATGCCTACATAGCCGCATGTGATCATGTCGGAACCGACCTTCGCGCGAAGAAACACGCGAAGAACCAAAAAGGTCACGGCTAAGACGGTAAATCCAAGGAAGAACACTCAACTCGAAAACACCGAACGAGACAAGAAAAAGAAATGATAAAGACAAAATGGAGTCACCACTTAATCTTTTTAAAAGCCGGAAAGACAAGGAAAATTGGATGCAATAAAATGCAAGAAAAACAATGCAAAACTGAATGTAAATATGCGATTGTGTATGCATGCTCCATGCCTAATGGATGCAACACATTGATCATTACGTGAAAAAAAAGAAAAGCAAGATTCCAAAAGAGGAAAAATACAAAAAAATAGAAAATGACAAAACTAGAAAATACTTTTCATGCTAACAACTCTACCCGATGATGAAAATAGAAATTTTGCCTATGTTGGATTGGATTGCTCTTCCTCAGTTGGCACTACTCAGGTGACCAAGTAGCAAGGGAGCCACCACCTATCAGAGCTGGATGAAGTGTCCAAACTTCGCAAGGTTTCAGCACCTCCAAGAGGGAGATAAAATACTAAGGTGACTGAGTGTGTGAGCTAGAAAAAAAATACCTTCACATGGGCGTAAAAAAAAACTAGAAGACAGAAGGCGAAGATAGAAGTCAACCCAAGAGCAAGAGGCTTTTAGTGTAGCTCTACCCCTACCATATTTTGGAGAGGAGTCGGTGCATGTGCTTGGAAAGATAGCACTTTTGATGGACTAGCCCACATTCCTACAGCAAAAGCCTCCAGCCCAAACCAAGCGCCTTTTACATCTAAGTCAAGTATAGAGCAAAATCGTATGTCTATGAGGGAGCAAAAAGAAATATTAGTGAACTTAAAAAAGTAAGTGTAGGACTCCAAAAGAGTTTGGCATGGAGTTCGATTCATCACCACCCTACTTGAGTGCCACCATTCACCCTATGAGAGCCACCCATAGCTTGTGAATCTCGGTAGAGTCAATTGAGTTGAAGGTGTCCTCCTCCTTTAACTAGCACGAAGCTTTCCAGTGTAACTGAGGGCAAACAAATACACAAACACAACAAAAGTCAAAATCAGTATCAAATCAATAAAGCATCATATTTGCTCCAACAACACTAGTCATCTCTAATCATCCATTAGCATATTTCCATACAATAATAAAATCCATCATTATCATTGCCTTGCAGACTACAGCCTCTTTTCTTGCATGTTGCATCACATCACAGGCCTTCAGTAAGTGTCTCTAACCAGGGGCATCTCAATTGATTTCTAGTCAGAGCATACATACAACAAGGGCACCTATCAGTGCACAGGCTATACAAACCTACAGAATCAACAACATTGGTAACAATCTCCCCACAGTTAGTCAAGTTCCACGGCACTACCTGGGGAGTGTCTAGTGATTGCATAGTCAGGAGTAGAATAGTCAGAATACAATGGCTGAACAAGTAGCAGATCAGAGCACCTTCTTTATCAAGCATTATCCACTAACAACTTCGTCTCCCAACGGTCTAGAGCACTTGTAATCACAACCATACACCCACATCATTTGGCAGCTCAACTCGATACTAGGGGCATCTATTTTGTCCTGGTATCTCTCGATCTGCCCCCTACTATCGTTCCACATCATCTGTTCTCTAATGATAGGGGCATGATAATTGCCCTCTGATCGAGCTCACACAGACTGCAATAGCTGCGTCTGAAAATCAACTCTATCCACTAGGAGCATGTCAGCTGCTCTTTGGTTAGGACCCGCACATCAGGCGCTCCACAAGGCACAAACTCACTACTTATGGTACAGAATGTCTAGACCAGAGTCTCTAGCTAGAATATCTAGGTTGCTCTGAGAAAATGTAGTGCAAGATCGCACTTCCCGCATGGCAGTCAAGTGCATATTCCGCTAGAGAAGTGACAATCGCTACGACTATAGTGCTTACAAAGCCATGACTACAACTGGCCACTACCACAAGGCATCCTTGATTGTAGAGTGTCGATCTCCAACCTACAAGCCATAGATACTCACTACCCTCGGAAATACCAGGCACAGGCAACAAACCGCCAACAGAATCTACAAACAACATCAGATCAAAGCAGTCACGGTCCAAGGTGCACTCACAAGCAAGTTGTCCATGCCAAACATTTATTAGCTAAACCAGTTGTCTAGGCCCCTCAGCCTTCTTCTATCCCTAACTTTCAACAACATCCTTAGTGTTCCGATACAAGGGGCATGTCTATCGTCTTTTGGTATCATTCTCCCGATACTAGGGGGTATGCCAGCTGCCTTTTGGTATCGTCCTTTTGATGCTAGGGACTTGTCGACTGCCTTTTGTTATCATTCTCTCGATACCAATGGACATGTCAGCTGCCTTTTGGTATCGTCCTCTTGATACCTAGGGCATGGCAACTGTCCTTTGGTATCGTCCTTTTGATACGAAGGGCATCTCAACTGCCTTTTGGTATCATCCTCCCCATACCAAAGGCATGGCAGCTACCTTTTGGTATCGTCCTTCTGACACCAGGGGCATGTAGGATGCCTTGTGGTATCATTCTTCCGATACCAGGGGCATGGCAGTTGCCTTTTGGTATCGTTTGATTAATTCATAATTCATGCATATTTTATTCCTATATTTATCTATTTTGTATATAAATAATATTACTCGAGGTGTTTTGTGTAAATTTTGCAGAACTTGAGGACTCAGAAAGAATCTACAAAAAAATATCAGAGAAAAGAATAATTGTGTCAGAAAAGAAGAGATTTTTGTATATAAAATTCTAAAGCTACTTCAAGAGGTCAAACACACATTTTCCATGTGCCTAAATATTGATAAAATATCAATCAACCTGTGGAAAATGGCAGAGAAGATCCTAGATGACATGGACGCCTTCCAGGCGCCTAGAAGCAGATCTTATGCCTCCCAGGCACCTGTACTAGATACTTTTGACTCGATCTTCTTTGGATAAGATTCTCACTTGTAAATATCTTGTATTAAAAATTCCAAATTAAATTTTGTATTTGAATTTGTCTTTGACGTAAGTAAGTCCTTGTAAGCCTATAAAAGGACCCCTTATGTTGATTTAGGGGGCTGACATCTAGGTTTTAGACTCTTTTCCTTTCTGTCTTTTGGGAGATCTAGAAGACTAATATTGTTACCTGGTTCTATTTAATAAAATTATTTTTTTCCTTTCATTATGTCTTCCATTTCTCCTTCTTCTTTCTCTTTTAATTTAAGGCTTTGTGTAATCATGTTTGGCTAATCTTCTAGATCTAGGGTAGAGATGAAGTTTATTTAGATTGAGATGTGTAATCAGGTTTTCTTCTCTTTCTCTTTGTACTTCATGCAATGAGTATGTGGGTTAGATGTATATTACATAAATCACTCATAGAATCAATAAACTTTGATAGACTAACATTGAATTCATTTTTTTAGTCTATGCTTAAGGAAGATTTAATTAGGGGTTGTGTATATAATCTTGATTTCATCATATATCATCTGATTTAATTTGGTTTGTGTGTTTTTACTCCTAATCTTGATATTCTATGATGCATATTTTAGCATATAGTTTATTCTTGTGTGGATAAAAATCATTAAATAAAGTTATTTAGATCAATAAAGAAGAAGGGAATAAATATGATCGTACATTCTCAATCTATGTAAATGGATTCAAAACCTTAGGTTTTAATTAATCTGTTTGTTTCATGATCTTTTAGGTTTAGTTTTAAACATCATCCTTCTCACATTTCTTCTCAATAATTGATAATAAATCTTTGTTACTTAAACACCTTTCTCTGTGAGATTGATCCGTATTTACCGACATACTACATTAGACGTCGTACACTTGCGGTAGTTAAAATGAACACATCAGTCCTCTTGTCACCAGAGGCATGTTGACTATCTTTTGGTGTCATATATCCAACTTTCTGGGCTGTCATTGATTGCTTCTTGGCTGACAAGTTCGTCTATCCTAACTTTCCAAATTGTCACCAACTACTTTTCGATTGACAAATTCATCTATCTTACTTTTCGAACTGTCACAGACAGCTTTTCGGTTGACAAGCTTGTCTATTCTCCTTTCTAAGCTGTCACCAACTGCTTTTTGGTTGAGTCTATTCAGCCTTTCGAACTGTCACTGATTGCTTCTTGGCTGACAAGTTCATCTATCCTAGCTTTCCGAAATGTCACCAACTGCTTCTTAGTTGACAAGTTCATCTATGCTACTTTTCGAACTGTCACCGACTACTTCTCGGTTGACAAGCTCATCTATCCTAGCTTTCCGAACTGTTACCAACTGCTTCTCAGTTGACAAGTTCATCTATGCTGCTTTTCGAATTGTCATAGATTGCTTTTCGGTTGATAAGTTTGTCTATCCTCCTTTCTGAACTGTCACCAACTGCTTCTCGGTTGACAAGTTCGTCTATTCAGCCTTCCGAACTGTCACAGATTGCTTCTCGACTGACAAGTTCATCTATCCTAGCTATCTAAACTGTCACCAACTACTTCTCAATTGACAAGTTCGTCTATGCTACTTTCTGAACTGTCACCGACTGCTTCTCAGTTGACAAGTTCATCTATCCTCCTTTCTGAATTGTCATCGATTGTTTCTCGATTGACAAGTTCATCTATTCAGCCTTCCAAACTATCATCGACTGCTTCTCAGTCAATAAGTTTGTCTTCCTATCTTTCCAAATTGTCACCAACCGCTTCTTGGTTGATAAGTTCATCGTCCTAGCTTTCTGAACTATCACCGACTACTTTACGGTTGACAAGTTCATCTTCCTACTTTCTAAACTGTCACTAACTGCTTCTCGGTGGACAAGTTCGTTATCTTGTCCTCATGGATTATTGTCAACTGCTTCTCGGTCAATAAGTTCACTATCGATTTTCCAAGTTGTTATCGACTACTTCTCGGTTAACGAGTTCGTTATTTTAGCCTTTCAAACTGTCACCGACTACTTCTTGGCTGACAAGTTTGTTATCCAACCTCTAGAATTGTTACCGACCACTTCTCGATTGAGTTACTGATCACTTCTCAGATGTTGTGTTCAACCCACATTCTCATTGGGTTGGTATCCTAAACTACCTAGACAGCATCCGTTATTGATCTGCTTGGTGGGTCACCCACTTGCCTTGCTCCTTTCCTTTTGGGTTGGTAGCCCAAACTACCCGATTGACAACTGTTAAGTTGTCCGAAGTGGACTGACAACCCAAACTGTCCGGTGATAAGTATGACAAATTATTGTGTCCTACTTTTGGTCGACCAGCACCGCTAGTCTTGTCTGGTGCCCCTTCAATAGGTGGGATGACCGCTCATGCCCTTATGAGCTGATTGGTCATCAAGTCATCCTGTATTGCATGCATTATCATTCGTCTACATGCATCATTCATCAGCATTCATCATTGTTAGCTTTATTAGCCATATCTTGATTTTGATGATAACAAAAGACTAATGTGCTTTATGAGAATATTTCATAACTCATATATGTAAAGAAGACCATTGAAAAACTCAAAAGATTCAAGCATAAAAAGAAAGACATTTGAAGAAGACAGAGACCTACGTGCCACCAAGAAGAATTCAAGATGAAGGAAAAGGAGAAGAAAAATTAAATAATATTTGTAATTATTTTGGTGTAATTTTCTATTTATTTGTGTACCTAGGAACTTGTAATAATTTCTCAAATATCCACATAGAGCCATAGGAAAATTGCCTTAGCCCAAAAACCAATCATTCATTAAAAAACATTCATTATAGTACTAAAGGCATGTTCGGCATACCGAATTTCCTCGATATACCGAAATATATGTAGATTAGAAAATTCAGAAAAGAAACCTAGAACGGCATACTGAAATTCACTAGCATACCGAATCAGAGATTTTCGACATACCGAATTATTTTCGGTATACCGAAATACTCGACCGTTGCACATTTCGGTCAACCATTTTGATTTCGGTATAGCGAATCAGTAGCCGTTGCTGAACGTTAGAGAGACGTTAGACACATTCTTATACCCATATTTTTCTATAAATAGGCCCCCATTCTTCACCTATAGAGCACCAATACTTCCTACACCAAGAATAAAGCTTCAAGCATCACTATTTCCAAGCATTCACTCCTACTCTATTAGAAAAACTCCCAAGGCAAAGAGAGCTCCATTTTCATCTATCCACTTAGCAAAATTGAGTTTGGGAGGTTGTAGAAAAAGAATTGCAAATTAAAAGTGTAAAAGTTCTTCTCCGGATTGTGAGAAGGGAGTCGCGGTTTTTGTGGCACTTGGCGTGGGATTGTCAAGGAGTGTATACGGCACGATCTTGACCCGGAACAAGATCAGGTTAGTAAAATTCTCGAGGAGTTCTCGAGGAGTGACTAAGCTGGGGAGGCTGAACCACTATAAATTTACTTGTGCATATCATTGTCTCTTACCCCTTTCTTTGTATGCTTTGTTTTGACATCAAATTTCCTAACTATATTCAAAATACTAGTTATTTGCTTAAAATCTTGCAAATTGACAAACAAACCTTGAAATTGAATAATTACTCATTAAATCACTATTCACCCCCCTCTAATGAAGCCTAAAGAATCTTACAATTAGTATCAAAGCCTTGTTAATCTAAGATAAAGATTTAACCATCTTCTAGATATGGCTTCTAGTTCTTTTAACAAAAATATTGTAGACGGCCAAAGCATTAGTAGACCACCATTTTTTGATAGAAATAATTATAATTATTTGAAATGTAGGATGAACATTTACTTAAAATCTTTAAATCTTCATTTATGGGACATTATTATAAATGGATATACACCTAGTAAAAAGAACTATAAGGAATGGAATGAAAAAAAGAGAAAAATCTAGCCACATTAGATGCTAAGGGGTTAAATACATTATTTTGTGCTATTAGACAAGGTCAATTCAATCTTATTTCTAATTATAACACTTCTCATGAAGTTTGGCATGTTTTAGAAGTCACTCATGAAAGAACAAATCAAGTGAAGGAAACAAAAATAAATATACTTGTACATAAATATGAAATGTTTAAAATGCAACCAAATGAATCTATTAGTGATATGTTTACTAGATTTATTGAGATAACTAATAATTTGCAATCCCTTGGAAAATGTTATTCTCAAATTAAATTAGTTAAAAAAATTCTAAGATCTCCAACTCCGGATTGGAAAAAGAAAACCACAACCATAGAAGAAGCTAAGGAGTTATTCTCAAAGTGAATTAGTTAAAAAAATTCGAAGATCTCCAACTATGGATTGGAAAAAGAAAACCACAGCCATAGAAGAAGCTAAGGAGTTATCCTCATATTCCCTTGAAGATCTTACAGGAAACCTTACTTCATATGAAGTTCAATTGAAAGAAAAGGAATTAGAAAATATTGCAAAAAAGAAAAGAATTGCACTTAACGCATCTATCAAATCAAATGATTCGGATGAGGAAGATTTTGCTCTTATAACTCATATGTTCAAGAATTTTTTAAAGAAAAATGAAACTCAAAAGAAGAACAAAAATAATAAAAGTAAAATTAAGAAAAAGAAAGCCTTCTGAGCCACTTGGGATGATAACGACTCTTCTACTGATGAAGATTCTTATGGTGAAGTAGCTCACTCATGTTTTATGGCTATATTTAGTGAAATTTCATCTTTAGACAATATTGAAGATTTTTCTGTAGATGAATTACTTGTTGCATTCAATGAATTTTATACAAGACATAAATCCTTGAATGCTAAATACAAAAGCTTAAATAAAAGTTTCGTTAATGAAAAGCTTGAAAAGGAAATGTTTTTAATTGAAAATGAAGAATTAAGAAATAAGAATAAATCATTTGAGAAAGAAAATGATGTCTTGAAAAATGAATTAAATATCATGAAAGGAAAAATTAATAATTTGGAAAATAACTTTGCATCATTGAAAAGCAAAAGTGAAAGCTTGCTTAATGATGTGAGTAAGCTTACAATTAGTAAGAAGAACTTTGAATCAAGAAAATTTAAATATGGAAATGTGAATAAAAAAGGTACTCCATATGAAAATGGATTTATTAGAGCTAAAAATGATAAATATGAATTTGTCACTAAGAAAAGAAAATGAATACCCAGAAAGAATATTGATATGATCCCTAAAATAAATTTTGTACTTAAAACAAAGTAGGTACCAAAATCCCTCCTTAATGGAGGTACTCAACCCCTTCGAGGAACAAAAGGGACATGAGACTATACTTAATTGAAAAATATTGATAAATCCCATTGAAAAACATGGTTTAATGTTTATAAAGTTTTTCATTGAATAACATTGGTTAGCTAAAATCATTTGGATATAATTGCATAATGATTTTATATGACATTTAATTTTAAAAAATGTATTCTAAAATATTCCTTGATTCGGTATACCATTTTTTAAACCGTTAACGGATTTTTACTGTTTCGATCTACCGAAATATAACGATCGACCGATTGTTCTGATAGATGATTTCTATCAATTTTAATTAATGATTTTTCACAATCTTAAAATCATGGTTTGTGTTTGCAATGAATATTACAATATCTTGACCATTTATTTGGTTCTTTAAACCATAAATATATGCATAAATGGACTTGATTGACATAACCTACAATATCTTATTTTGATCATGTTATACATTGTCATATCTTTTTTTTGCCCATGATAAAATGAAAATATGAAAAATTATATAATCGTAGTGATATTGAGATAAGTTTGCCAATACATTAAATGATTCATCTTTTTGCAATACTTTTTAAATATGGATTGTTTTTTACCCATGCTTGGATCAAGGAAGAGCTTTACTGAAAATATGTTATTATCCATACTTATTGATAGGGAGAGTTTAATTAATTCAAAATTTTCAAAAATTGGTATTTTCTTGAAAATCAGTTTAACAATTGGATCCAACATCTACTATAAGTTAATTTCGGTATATTTTTAGGGGGAGCATAATTTTAATTAAATTTCAAAGATAAACTTGATATCTTATAAAATTGTTATAAATCATATTTTGTTACATTTGGTATAAATTTCAAAATTTGGTATCTAACAATTGGTAATAATTAAATATTGCTCATGATCCTAATGATTATTGAATATCTTTAAGTATAAGGGAATAATTTTTAAATTTTGTTTTTTTTAAATATGATTCTTGAAAAATCTTAAAACTTTAGATGTTTTCATTGCATAACATTTTTATTGAATAAGAGGGAGAAAATTAGAATAAGATGAAATAAAGACGAAAAACGCTTGAGCTTTATTATTTAAATCTTTAAGAATTGACAAAAAGGGGAAGTATATTAACACATTCTTCTGCAAGGTTAAATAAGTAGGGAGAGAGAGTTAAATTTTTATGACATTTTTTGCTAATGACAAAAAAGGGAGAGAGTACTAAGAAAAGTTAATATGTTGTTTTTACCTTGAAATATTTGTAGTTTTGTTATCATCAAAAAGGGAGAGATTGTTGGCTTTTTTAGCCATATCTTGATTTCAATGATAACAAAAGACTAATGTACTTTATGAGAATATTTCATAGCTCATATATGCAAAGAAGACCATTGAAGAACTCAGAAGATTCAAGCATAAAAAGAAAGACATTTGAAGAAAGCAGAGACCTACGTGCCACCAAAAAGAATTCAAGATGAAGGAAAAGGAGAAGAAAAATTAAATAATATTTGTAATTATTTTGATGTAATTTTCTATTTATTCATGTACCTAGGAACTTGTAATAACCTCTCAAATATCCACATAGAGCCATAGGAAAATTGCCTTAGCCTCAAAACCAACCATTCCTTAAAAAACATTCATTATAGGACTAAAGGCATGTTCGACATACTGAATTTCCTTGATATACCGAAATATATGCATATTAGAAAAATCAGAAAAGAAACCCAGAACAACATACCGAAATTCACTAGCATACTAAATCAGAGATTTTCAACATACCGAATTATTTTCGATATACCGAAATGCTCGACCGTTGCACATTTCGATCAACCGTTTTGATTTCGGTATAGCGAATCAGTAGCCGTTGCTGAACGTTAGAGAGATGTTAGACACATTCTTATACCCATATTTTCCTATAAATAGGCAACCATTCTTCACATATACAGCACCAATACTTCCTACACCAAGAATAGAGCTTCAAGCATCACTATTCCAAGCATTCACTCCTACTCTATTAGAAAAACACCCAAGGCCAAGAGAGCTCCATTTTCATCTATCCACTTAGCAAAATTGAGTTTGGGAGGCTGTAGTTAGACATGGAAAACGGGCCGGGCAGGCCCAGGCCCGCCCAGCCCAGCCCGGGCCCGGCAAAAACACCCGCAGGCCGAGCCCAGCCCGCCTAGGCCCGCTGGATAGGCCCATTTCGGCCCGCGGGAACCGACCGGGCCGGGCTGGCCCGCGCTGTGTGTGGAAAATGGCTGTCAACCCGTCGGCCCGGCCCGGCCCGGATACGGGCCATGGGCCGTGCTGGGCCCATGCCCTGCTGCGGCCGGACCGGCCAGCCGTTTTGCATGTCTAGCTGTAGTAAAAGAATTGCAAATTACAAGTGTAAAAGTTCTTCTCCGGATTGTGAGAAGGGAGCAGCATTTTTTGTGGCACTTGGCATGGGATCGTCAAGGGGTGTATACGGCACGATCTTGGCCCGAAACAAGATCAAGTTAGTGAAATTCTCGAAGGGTTCTCGATGAATGGACTAAGCTAGGGAGGCTGAACCACTATAAATTTACTTATGCATATCATTGTCTCTTATCCCTTTCTTTGTATGCTTTGTTTTGACATCAAATTTCCTAGCTATATTCAAAATACTAGTTATTTACTTAAAATCTTGCAAATTGACAAATAAACCTTGAAATTAGATAATTACTTATTAAATCACTATTCACACCCCTCTAGTGAAGCCTAAAGATCCTAACAATCATTTCATCCATTGCACTTACATCATTGTGTTAGTTTTACATTCGTATCAGCATTCTGCATCTGCATCGACATTCTGGCCATGAGTCATTATGCTCGGTGCATCCACCAGGTCACTGACACTCAACGTCAATGGCCAATTCCACCTTCTTGCAGCACCAAGCAGGGTGTCTTTTTTCAATCCTAAGCATCAGTCTTAGTTTTCGTTATCCCTAGACCTCACGTAGGGAGGAGCATCTGAAGACACTCCATTTTGGTAGCCATTTGTTGATGATTTTCTTTAGGGAGAGCGCTCTGGTGGCAACGAGCAACGAGACATTTTACCAGACCAAGACCCACTTCACATCCCAAAATCCACCAAAAATCCCAAAGCTAACCAAAACCTATAAACCCAAACCATACCCCAAAAAATCTCACAAACCAAGCCTAAAATCTAATTGCACCTTTGGCCCATTATATCTCTTAACCCATCTACCAAAACAACCTCCAACAACCTCCAATAAACTCCAACAACCTCTATCTTGTCCTTCTCCATTGGTCTCCCCTTCTTCTTCAACCTATAAATGGCCCTTGATGTCTAACAACCAAGGGGGGATCTGGGGGGACTTTAGAGCTCTTAGCCATTACCACCAGACGTCCTAGAGCATTCCAGCGAACTCCAACCATCTTCCTCAGCTAGTTTTGACAATCTCATGGCCAATTCTGGCCACCCTAGTTGTGTCCAGTTACCCTAGTCAACGCACACGAGACCTCCTAGTCATTACTTCGCCCAGCAACACCTTTTATCACACTTGTCCGAGCGTCCCAGACCTTCAACAACCACTAGTCCCAGCCTCTAGTCGTTGTCAAGCATCCTTGAACTGGAGTAGATTGCCGGATGATCAATGGAGCATTGGACACCACAACAGGTAAGTTTTCTTGTTTGATGCAAGCACTAGCTTAAGAGCATTACCTCTATGTGCTTCTTCATTGTCATCCTTGTAAGATTTGCATTTATTCCATCATGTTTCATCTGATCTTGCACTGCATCGTAGTATTCGACTGCCGATAACAAGTCCACTCCGTCTGTGCCATCTATTGCTGCACGATTGTGTGATGACTCATCCAAGTGCACCTCGTCCTTTTCCTTGCTTCTCCTCTCTCTTTTAGTGGCGTCGGTGAGGCTCCCGTGCGTCACGGTAGGCCTCCATAGTCGAAAATGGCAGCCAGAACTTAACGTCGATGAGGGGGAAAGGAAGGAAACCCATCTCCGGTGAAGGAAGAGCCGCATTAAACCTCGTCCACGTATTGCCGCTTGCATTATGATTTCTTCCTTTTCTTCCATTCTTTTCTCACCACCAGTGGCGTTGAATGAGTTCTCGTTCATCACAGTCAACCACCATGGTCAGAAATGATGGCCAAAACTCATTCAATGGTGAGAGAGATGGGTGGAAGAATCTGTACAATGATTCTTACTTCTGAGCACATAGACATGTTAGTTTGCATTCATTCTTGCTTCTCCAAACCTCTGGAAACTCAGGATTACCTCGCCATGGCCTTCGGGTTGAATTGTCAGAGAGGCTTGTCAGTGGGACTCGTAAACTGACAAGCTAGGTGGGGAGAAGAATACACATAGCTATCCTTGCGACCAAGCGTATGCACACATTTCTTGTTGTTCCCTTGACCTTCATTACCTCTGAGATCACCACGCCGCATCCTCTGTTTGCTTCCCGCAAAGGAGCTTGTCGGCGAAGCAAGATCAAAGGTGAGGGGAGGTAGGAGGAAGAATCTGAGCATCCAAGTCCTTGTTTGTGCATTCATCCGTGTTCGCACGTGTCTATCCTTGCTCTTCAGGCCTTTAGAACATAAGACCATAGCGTCAAAGCCTTTGGTTGTCTCATGCAAGCGAGCTCACCGTTGGAGTCGAAACATCGGCGAGGTAGGTGGGTGGAGAAGTCCGCCTAACCTCTCTCGCATTTGAATGTCCAGGAATTCTCGTGATCCTCCATTGAAGCCTATCCATGCATGGAAAGGCATTTTGCACCGCTGTATTTCGACTTGGTGAAAGGAGGAGGATGCTACCACCGGCGAAGCTTGTTTCCGGCAAGTAGCTCTGACTTCCTTTCTTTTGTGCACAGTAATGCATATAAGGTTACTTAGGTGCATTTACATATGTCATTTATTCATCTTGAGCATTAGGTTAAGCATTGGCATTATTCTTTCTTTGATCTGGAGCAAACAAGCTTCATGGCTTAGCTCTGTGACTGGTCAAATGAATCCCGATGGAGAGCCAGGGTGGCGAGAAATGGCAGTAAATCATGGCAGTAAATCTTGAAGGTGGATTACGGAAGCGAGGCTTAGTGGCGAATCAAAGTGGTGCAACAAACAAACGTAGATGACTAGCGATGCTCGCTTAGGTCAGGGACAATCGGCAGGAACTCCTCCCCCCTTCTTGCCATGCTTTCATCAGCAGTCCTCATGCATATCCTCTTGCATATATTTCATGCATAACCCCATGCATATACCCAGGCATATATTTCATGCATATGCTCATACATATACACATGCACATAACTCATGTATACACTCAGTCACATCTTCATGCATATTCTCATATTGCACAATATTTTGTGGTTTTATTCCAATTTTGTTTTGTTTTAGCTTTCCACATCTCCCAAGGGGGTACATAAAATGGTGTCTAAGCGCCTACATTGACCACATTGTGGCTTTACCTTTTTTAACATTTTTGTACGAACATTTACTGCTTTCGCATCACCACATTTTGATTCGTATTTGCATATTTGTCTTCCATCTTCTCTGGACCCTTTTACATGGCATTTTCTAACCCAAGGGCGTATAGTAATTGACATTTCCACACCAACATTTGTTGCATTATGGTATTGTTTTCCATCCCTTCTTGAGTAGTTGATTTCTATACTCTTGCATATTTTCGCTTGCATTACATGATTTTCTTCTAAGTTTTCCGCATCATACATTATTTACATTGGCATGGCATATGACATCCATCCTAGGATTAGCAAGAATGCATTTTTAGGCGTAGGCAAACACGCATTTGCATTGGCGACACATAAGCAAGAGATTAGCAAAAAAAGACCAATTTCTCAGACGCATAGGGGTGCCTAACACCTTTCCTATGCGTAATAGTAGTCCTTACCCTTTCTTTAGCCTGTAATGACCAAAGTATTGCATCCTTTAGGTACGGAGCATACACATATTCGTTCATTTGCATCGTTTTTTTCGCATTCTTATGTATTTTGGCTTTCCTCGTCTTTCCGTTAAAAGACTAGGTAGCGACTCATTTTCCTTATCCTTCTTTGTCTTTATTTAGTGTTTTTGAGTCGAGTGTCCTTCCTCAGATTCATCATCTTCGTGATAACCTTATTGAGATTCTTCGTGTGCTTTCACGCACGAGGAGTCAGGTGGTTCCGCTGGCATGGTCACAATGCGCCAAATCACTCTATCCTCAATCTGATTTTCCAACTTCTCGTATGCTTCCCAGATAGAGGGAATGGTTCGAGAATATCAATTGCAATTGTATGCCTTAAAGGTAGAGCGTTGGGGATGCAGAACTTCAACCCCCAGGTGGACAACTAACTAGACCTGTGGCAGAATGACATTAGTAGCCCATAGTGAACAAAAAAGGCATACATAGAGGAAAATGGGTATACCAGCACTAAAGTCCCACAACCATAAAATGTCGGCAGTGATGTAGTGACCGATCCAAGGCCCAGCATGTGTCAACCAGAATGACTGGAGCTAGATCAATTTGACGTGTCACTACAACTAGGGCAATCTTAACAACCTCAATGCCCACTGTCATCCGACCATGACTGAAAATCAACTCACCAAGGAAGTAAATGACAAAACCTCGAAACCAAAGCTCGTCACCAAGCACCTCCTGTTTTCCAACAACTTCATCAAAGTACTCCAACCGCAGCATGGGTAGTTGCCTGTCCTTGCAAATCAAGCATTGTCCACATACATTGGTAGGCAGTCCGGTCAATTGGCAAAAAACAAAAGCGTAGCTATCCCATTGCATGAAAATGTTGGGTCCCAAAAGCTTGGACAAGTTGCATACTCTACATACCTCCTACAGTGTCGAAGTCAATTCCACTTGCCCAAAACTGCAGACGTTGAAGGCTAATTTCCAGAAATAGGCCACAGCACACAAGAAATATTGGTTGACCTTTATCTCAGCAATGCCTAGAAGCTTTGAAGATATAACCTAAATTTGAAGTCTACGTCGGTCACCAATAGTCAATCTATCGATCTAGCCACGTAAGACATCAAAACAGTAGACCGGTGTGACGTGGCTGGGAATCCCTGTGGTCCAACCATAAGATGAAAGAAAGGCAACAAAAGAGAAAGAGGACAAGAAAAAGTTTATAATAAAGGCTTACCATCTCCTACTACAATAAATTGGGAAATGAGACACAAGAACCACTCCTTTTTCTGATACAAGCAAAGAAGAGTGTAGGTGATTAAATAAAAAGTTGGAGGTGAAGAAAAGAGGAAGTATAATGCCATTACCAAGGTAGGTAAGGCATGGAAAAGATGGATGAGTTGTTGCAAAGGTAGGTGAAACAGGGAAGGTGTAAACAAACCGTAGCAAGGGTAGGTAAGGAGAGAGACATGAGGAAGACACAGATTCCTGCTGATCAGAATTGACAAGGGTCAAGCGGTTATTGCTGGCGGTTTCTACTGATGAGTATAATTGTCGGATAAAGGTCACGGAGTTTCAGAGCAAGTTTTGTAGACGAATACAAGTGATGGTTTCTGCTAATAGATACATATGTTGAAAATATGTGACACAAAGAATCAACAAAAATTGACGGCTCAGGCTAGGTCAAAATCGTTCCATCTTGGTGAAGACATACAGAACCCAAGATTTACAAGCATAAAATTGAGCCATGGTAGTATGCTCAAGCAGACAACATCATATGGACATAAATTGCAAAAAATCAAACAATGAGATTGCGGAAAAGAAGACCCACTGGCCGCAGATGGGAACTTCCCAACACCGGAGAGCACCAGTTTATTGTCGGTACCACAAGGCCATCTTATCTAGTCCTTCGACACAAGCGTAACGACGGACCAATATGCCCTCAGCCCTCTGGCCACCGCCGACCAGGCCGTTAGTGACGACAGCTTGAGCAGACATGACCGTCCGGTGGAGCAACTAGGGCATCGAGCAAGGGAAAAGGAAAAGAGAAAGAGGAAATAGAAACGAAGAAGGGTGGAGAAGGCCATACCATTTCTGGTCACCTTTCATCGCCTCACGCTAGCGCCACGCACAATCCTCCGAGCACAATCACAGCTGCCACTTGTAGCCGCACACACGATCTGTCGCCCTCCTCTGGTCGAGTTTTCCCCTAAGAGCCTCCATCAAGCCTAGCCGCAAGGAGACGTAAGAAGGAGAGGGGATCAGAGGCCGTTGGGTGGAAGAGTTGGAGATGAGGAAGAAGAGGAAAAGATGCAGGAGAATTTGATTAAAAAGGCAAAAATTGCATCAAGGCCCCTCCCTTTTCATATAAACAAACACTTCAAGTATTCAGTATAAAATAAGATCCCTGGTTCATGCAAGCTCAAATGTTGTAACACAAGTAACCAATGAGACCCACCAGATCAGGAGCTCCTAGATTGTAGGAGGAATCTCACCCAAAACTAGCACAAGGGCTAAAGCACAATTTACCCAAGAAAATTGCAAACAACCCCTTTGGCCCTTTGCATGGGAAAAGCATCGTCAAAATGCATTTTCAGGTGAAAATTTTGCCAACATGATCTCAAATGCTGTAACACAAGTAGCTAGTGAGACCCACCAGATCAGGAGCTCCTCGATTGTAGGAGGAATCTCACCCAAAACTAGCACAAGGGCTAAAGTGCAATTTACTCAAGAAAATTGCAAACAACCCCTTTGGCCCTTTGTATGGGAAAAGCATCGTCAAAATGCAATTTCAGGTGAAAATTTTGCCAACATGATCTCATAAACTGAGGGATTATCAGAAAAGTCCAACAAAGCAATGAAATTTTAGCTCAGTCCAAAATATATGCAAAAATTGAACTTGGACCCTTGGCCTCTTGAAAGTTGTAGAAATGCTTCAGAACATGAGGTAAATATCTTATCCAACATTCTACATTTGGCAAAATCATTGGATCTTCTAAAAGACGATCAACGACACAAACTAGAAAATTGTAGTTTTCCACTATACTTCCGCAGAATTTGCACACAATCCTAGGAAAGTTTCAGAGTATGACAAGAAATTTTGAGTACTTCTCCAGTAACAACAGATCATTCTCTAGCATTGCATAGCGCAGCAAGTTATCCAAGCATGTAGACATCTTCGATGTAGGAAAAATTACACATAGACCCTTGTACTTTTATAAAACTACAAAATAACCCTTTTAACACTTTGTATCCTCTTAATTACATGGCAATTGAGCTTTTGTTCATCTTTTGGGATCTTACCTCCCAGTAATACCTTCTCTTTTTGACTTCGCTTTGGAGGGACGAAGTCCTTGTCCTCTTGATTTCTGTTCAGAAAGGAAGGAACTCAAAGACATTTCTTTTTGACTTCGTTCCAAACAAACGAAGTCCTTATCTTCTTGGTTTCTGTTCTGAGAGGGCAAGACTCAGAGACACTTCTTTTCAATTTTGCTTCGGACGGATGAAGTCCTTGTCTTCTTGGTTCTCGTTCCGAAAGGGTGAAACTAAGAGACACTTTCTTTTGACTTCACTTCGAATGGACGAAGTCCTTATCTTCTTGGTTCCCGTTCTAAGAAAGCGAGACTTAGAGACATTTCTTTTTGACTTCGTTCTGAATGGACGAAGTCCTTGTCTTCTTGGTTCCCATTCCAAAAGGACGGAACTCAGAGACCCCTTTCCTTTTTGACTTCGCTCTGAATGGACGAAGTCCTTATTTTCTTGGTTCCCATTTCGAAAGGACAAACTCAGAAACACCTTCTCTTTTTGACTTTACTCTGGACGAACGCAGTTCACGTCTTCTTGGTTATCATTCCAAGAGAATAGAACTCAGAGACATCTTCTTTTTTACTATGCTTCGGACGAACGAAGTCTTTGTCTTCATGCTTCCCATTCCGAAAGGGCGGAACTTAGTGACCCCTTTTCTTTTTGATTTCGCTTCAAATAGACGAAATCCTTGTCTTCGTGGTTCCCATTTTGAAAGGGCAGAACTCAGGGACACCCTCTCTTTTGACTTAGCTCTGGACGGATGAAGTTCTTGTCTTCTTAGTTTCCATTTCAAGATGACAAAACTCAGAGACACCTTCTTTTTAACTTTGCTTCAGCCAAATGAAGTCCTTATCTTTTTGGTTCCCGTTCTGAGAGGATGGAACTCAGAGACACTTTCTTGTGACTTTGCTTCAGACTGACGAAGTCGTTATCTTCTTGGTTTCCATTTCGAAAAGGGCGAGACTCAGAGACAATTCTTTTTGACTTCTTTCCGGACAGATGAAGTCCTCATCCTCTTGGTTCCCATTCCGAAAGGGTGAACTTAGAAACCCCTTTTCTTTTTGACTTCACTCTAGACAGATGAAGTCCTTGTCTTCTTAGTTCTTGTTCCAAAAGGACAGAATTCAAAAACAACTTTTTTTTTGACTTCGCTTTTGATGGATGAAGTTTTTGTCTTTTTGGTTTTCGTTCTGAAAAGGTGGAACTTAGAGACATTTCTTTTCGACTTCACTCTGGACGACTGAAGTCCTTTTCTTCTTGGTTCCTGTTTCGAGGGAGCGGAACTCAGAGACACTTCTTTTTTGACTTCGTTACGAACAGATGAAGTCCTTGTCTTTCTAGAATTCTCACTCCGAAAGGGCGGAATCCAGAGACACTTCTTTTTCAACTTTGTTTCAAACGGACGAAGTCCTCTTCTTGGTTTTCTGTTGTGGACATGCGGAATCCAAAAATACTTCCTTTTGGCTTCACTCTGGATGGACGAAGTCTTTTCTTCTTAGTTCTTTGTACCAGATACGTAGAGTTCAATTAAATCTCTTTCTAGGCTGATATCTCAAACTATCCGAACGACATCCGACATTTATCTTTCTGATCAACAAGTTCGATATCTTGCCACACTCCTCATCTCTTTCCAGGCTGGTATCCCAAACTACCCTGGTAAGTTCGATATCTTGTCACGCCCCTTTCAATTTTCGTTTCAGATGGTCGAAATCGATCCTCCCCTTGATTGGTCACACTTCGTACAGGGCGAGATCGATCCTTTGCAGGTTGGTATCCCAAACTACCCGAATAACACCCGTCAAAGTGTCTATTTTTGGTTAGTTGGTCTGATGTCCTGCGACTCATCCAGCGGCTGAAGGTGCTCTGGTGGCTATTGGTCTGATGGTGTTCAAGCTGGCCTGACAAGACCAGCAAGGTGGAATGAGTTTAGTTGCTCGTTTGTGAGAAGAATGGGGAAGAAGGAATGGGTTTAGTGGCTAAACTTTGAAGAAAATGGAGAGATGAGAGGGATGGGTTGAGGAGTTATGTAATTTGGTAGAAAATCAGTGAGTACAGAAAATAAATGGAGATGGAGAAGAAATGGGGTGTTGGGTTGGAAGAAGAAAAAAGAGGGAAAAAATGGGTTAAATTGTCTATGGTGGGCCTTCATGGGCCTTGGGACCAATGTGGGCTTTAATGGGCCCAAATGAATTAAATGGGACCAAACAGGTTAAATGGTCCTAAATAGGTTTTGTGGGCCAAAGTGGGCTCAAGTTGAGCTTAATGGGCCTATGTGGGCCTTCATGGCCCAAGTGGACTTCCATGAACTAAATGGGCCTTGGTTGAATTGAATGGGCCTTTATGGAATTAAATAGGCCTTCAAAGAGTTAAATGGGCCTAAATAGGTCTTGTGGACCCAAGTGAGCTCAGTTAGGGCTTAATAGGCCTATGTGGGCCTTAATGGGCCTATGTGGGCCTCCATGGGCCTAAGTGGATTCAATTAGGGTTAGAGCTCAGCCACCATATCTCCATCCTGCAAAATTAAGAAATTGGGGTGTCTACACCATGTCCATTTTCTTGTGCAGACTAGTAACCCAAACTACTGGGATGACATCCGTCAAAATGTCTTTCCTCGATCGATAGGTCCAACATCTTACCATGCTTTCCTTACTGGGACAAACAATCGGGTTTGTCCGGTCAACGAGTCCGATGACTCATCTCACCTTGTTCTCGGTTGGGAAGCCTAATAGTCTTGCTTAATGATCTCTTTTATGCTGATAACCCAAACTATGTAGTTCGCAAGTCTGACAGTTTAGCGTTATCCTTGCTTTTGACACCTCACCAACATTTTTGTGTTTTCTGGCAAATCACAACTCTCAGTGTATCCTCCGAAGATGGTGATCTATCACTGCAACATTTTTCTCTCTCGTGGACACAGGTTGGGTATCTTATCAACCCTAAACATCGGTCTTGGTTACCCTTAACATTGCTTAGGAAGGGACATCTGTAGACACCCTAGATTTTGCAGATAATCTTTAACAGACTCAAGAG
>JAMKQA010027645.1:0-13173 GCA_024699735.1 Posidonia australis
CTATAGTCTCTATCTTTCAAGATGATTCAGCCCCTTCAAATGGTTGCCTATGGGGTCTATATATAGGAACTCCTCATGGGTAACTCCTAGGACAACAAGGAGCCTCGTAGATGAAAAGCCTGGAAGATTCCATGGCATATTCCCTGGTAGAGGTAACAGCCATGGGAGGTGGAAGACCAGCAGCCAGCAGTCTAAGAAATGGCTGGGCGCCTAGTATGTACGTCGGGTATGTGCGCCTGGGATGTGCGCTGGGTTGGTGTGCTACTTAGGTGTGCCAGGTAGGTGTGCTAGCTAGGTGTGCTAGGTAGGTGTGCCAGCTAAGTGTGCTAGCTAGGTGCTCTCTCTTACCTATCTGGATTTCTAGTTGGGCTGCGGGCTTGCTATAGGTTTAGGGTTGGTTCAAGGGTTAGCCACATCCAAAGCAACAACTTGAAAGCTCATCTATGAGTCACCTCAAAATCGGGGTGTCTACACCTACATTTCATGTTTTTGATTTAATTTGGATTTCATCGCCCGAGGGTGTACACTAACTGACTGCAAGGCCCACATTGGCCCATTTGCAGATTATTTCTCTCCTTTGACTTTTACAACTTTTTCCATGATTCTGAGGATTTGGGTTGACCTCACTTTTTATCTTCTTGATATCAATATGGTTTTCTAAGAGTTTCTCATTAAGAACCTCGTCATTTCATGTGGTTTTTCTCTGTCGTATCATACTTTGTGATTTCATCTTTTCATGTGGATTTCTTTGCAGTTTTCACATACCACTTTGCACATCCCTCCAGTTTTGCCAGGACACCCATATTAGCATGTTTTAGAGCACGATCTAAGCTTAGCAAGCATTCATTCAGCCTTAGCAAGCGATTTAGGCTAGAAAGACCGAGTTTCTTGGGCACACAAGAGTGCCTAATACCTTCCTCGTGCGTAATAGGAATCCTTACCCTTCCTCTGGTTAGCAGACATCCAGCCTTCACATCTGCATCTCATGCATTCAAGTTTTTGTGGTTTTCCTCGTCTTTCCCTTAAAAGACTAGGTGGCGACTCCTTTTCTTTTTTCTTTTATCCTATCTTGCGCCTTCGCCATCTTGGTATGGTTGTGATCTCCTCCCTCTAGCGTGACTCCACGTAGGACCCCCTGGTGGGCATGGTCACAGGCACTAACACCCTTAGGCAACACTGACGTTGTCCTAAGGTGGCAAAATTCATAACATCCACATCTTCCAAGGCGTTTCGAGGGCCAACAAAAGCAAATCAAAAGTGACGATCACATTTACTTCGACATCCGTAAAGTGGTGGAGGCGAATACAAATCAAAAGACACAAACAAGGTTACAAAGCGCATAAATGCAAACACCCCAAAAAATACTGTACCCATAGTTCTTAGGAAAGTGTCTCTAAGTAGGTGGAATTAGAAACTGAGAATCTACAACCTGTTGCAGTTAATGTTCACGATGGTGAGCATGAAGAGAATAAAGTAGTTGAAGAAAAATCATACAGCATTACGAAAGGGAGATCAAGGAGAACAGTTAAACCAAATCCATAGTATGCTTACTCAACAGTTGCATTTGCACTTTTAACGGAAGAAGAAATTACAAACGGATGCGAGCCTTCTTCATATTCTGAGGTTATTTCTATACATGATTCGTCTTCTTGGTTGTTTGCTATGAATGAGGTGATAGAGTCTCTTGAAAGGAATACAACTTAAGCTTTGGTTAATCCACCCAAAGGCAAGAAGATTATTGGTTGCAAATAGATGTTCAAAAGAAAGGAAGATACACATGGATCCATATATTCAAAATATAAAGTCCGTCTAGTTGGTAAATGCTATAGTAAGGTAAAAGGCATTGATTACAATGATATCTTTTCACTTGTTGTTAAGCATTCCTTCATTTGTATTTTGCTAACATTAGTCATAGCTCATGCAATAAAGTTCGAGCAACAAGTTGTAAGTCAAGAAAACTACTTGAAGCAGGGTCTACAATATTTTGGAATGGAGAACTCCAAGTTAAAAAGAATTCTTCTTAGAACACACTTCAAGTTTTCTACAAATCAAATCTTTACAAATAGAAGAGAAGGTTTACATGTCTTGTGTTTCCTATTCTAGTGTAGTAGGAAGCATTGTGTAGTAAGTAGATATATGATAAACCTAAGAAAGGAGCATTGGCAAGTAGTAAAATGGATTTTGAGATACCTTAGAGGTACCATAGATGTTTGTTTGGAGTTTGGAAGGAATAAGAGAAAGTTGACTTTGTTGACTCAGATTTTGTAGGCGATTATGTTAAAAGGTTTCTTATGGGATACTTATTCTTCATTGGAGGTTGTGTGGTTAGTTGAAAGTCAACTTTGCAAGCTATAAGGCGTTGTTTATCACAAAAGTTGAATATATGGCTTTGGTAGAAGCAATCGAAGAAACTATATGGTTGAAGAACCTATTTACTAAGCTTGACTAAGAACATCATGATATTATTGTACATTATGATAATCAAAGTGTTATTCATTTGTTAAAGAATCAAGTGTTTCATGAGAGAACAAAACACATTAATATCAGGTACTACTTCATACGTGATGTGATTGGATGTTGTGAGATTCGAACAATAAAGATTGATACAATTGACAATTCGGTCGACATGATAACTAAGCCTCTTCTACTCATCAAGTTTGATTTCTGTTTCGACTTAGTTAGGTTGTGCTACTCTTGAAAGGACAAGCTTTGGTGGAAGAGAGGGGAGTACCACACACATAGGAGAATTTAAGTCAAGGTGGAGATTTATTGAGTTCATGCCTTGAACTCACTACATATAGCCTGGTGGACGTCCGTGTGAACGTCCATTTCATCACTACTACAACCAAAGTTTTTGTAGACGTCTGCTAGCACCTTGTTACAACTGAGGAGAAAAACTGACGTCTACTCCGAACGCCTGCTAAAGCATTACGTCAACACAGGAGAAAAATGGACGTCCACTTTAAACATCCATTGGATCGTTGCATCAACCCAATGAAATAACAAACATTCGTGTGGATGTCCATTATGGCAGTTATAAATATTTAATCCTGTTTTAGGGCATTGCATCGAGTGTGTTTTCGGCTTATAACTCAAGAAGAAGACGATGACCATTTTCCTATGCACCTTCTTCATCTTTGCTCTCAAAAACTTAGTAAATTTAAGTTCTCCTTTGCTCGTGGGCTTAGATTTCAACGGAATCAAGTAATTAAATTCTTTGTGTTGTTTAGTATGTTCTTCTTTCTTTTCTTCTTCTCTTGTACTATTTTTCTTTCCCATGAAATTTGGTTGTTGTTGATTTGCTTCACACGTTTTTAATTCATATCTTGGATCCTTTCTACACTTAACACATACAAACATGAATTTTGATGAACCTTCTAAATTGATGATGTGTATACAAGAAATACATGAAGTCTTATGATTTCTAAAGGAACAGGCACTACAGGAGGATGTGGCCGTGACGAGACTTCACCAAGCACTAACCAGGGTTCGGCAACAAGCAGGAGGAGGAGGACGATGACGATGTTGTGTTGGTGGGAGGAGGCCGACTCTAGAAATAAAGTCATGGCTAATTTTTGCGGAAGTAAATCTTAGTTTAAATAGAAATAAAGTAAATGAATCAAAAAGCAGTACATAATGCAGATAAATCTTTGTTTTCCTCATTATATTCTACAACCATATGCATGAGATGGGTATTGAATTTCATTACCATTTTATAATTAAAAGCATGTTGGAATTCTATCATGACTTTGCCATCTACTGAGTTTGGATTGAGAAGCAACGTATAATGAGCACAACTGCCACCACATGAACACTACAAAGTCATGGCTAATTTTGTGGAAGTAAATCTTTATTTAAATAGAAATAAAGTAAATGAATCAACAAGCAATATATAATGCAGATAAATCTTTGTTTTCCTTATTATATTCTATTGCCATATGCATAAGATGGATATTGAATTTCATTTTTTTTTTTTATAATTAAAAACATGTTGGAATTCTATCATAACTTTGTTGTCTATTGAGTTTGGATTTGGGAGCTACGTACAATGAGCACACCTGCCACCACATGAATACTACAAAGTCAAGGTTGACTTTTGTGGAAGTAAATCTTTGTTTAAATAGAAATAAAGCAAATGAATAAACAATCAATACATAATGCATAAAAAACTTTGTTTTCCTTATTATTGAATTCCATTATTTTTTTTTTATAATTAAAAACATGTTGGAATTCTATCATGACTTTGCTATTTACTGACTTTGGGTTGAGGAGCTACAACGAGCACATCTACTACCACATGAACACTACAAAGTCAAGGTTAATTTTTTTTGCAAGTAAAATCTTTGTTTAAATAGAAATAAAGTAATTGAGTCAACAAGCAGTACATAATGGTCTTTGTGTATCGACAACTGCATTAATCTTATCACCAGAGAAAGAATTCAAGTAAGTCTTTTCTTGTTGCAAGATGATGAGCACGAACAAGTCCCGATTTACTGCTATGGTTTACAAAGCACCTCGAATTGTGTAAACCTTATTGTAAGCATAAAATCAGAAAAATACACAGCAATCAGTGTACAATTTAGTGTTCTAGTTGTCTTTTTACCCCTCAAATTAGTATTTCTGGTCAACTTTTACGTAAGGCTTGAGTACTGACTGAAGGATCCACAGTTCTTTACTTTCCAAAACTAAAAGTGCAATTCCTTAGATCTTTCTTATGAAGTCCCCAAACTCTTATGAGTGATCTACAGATGGTAATAACATACTTTGGATAAAATCTAAATTAAGGGAAAACAGAGCCCCAGCAGGAGAATGACATACGATAATACAGAGATTATTGTGGTCAGTGGTGACAACAAAGGACCTGTGGATGGTGCAGCTCGTGATGTAGACCGCAAGTCCATGATCCCTTTCTTGGCTGTTGAACATGACAAAAATCAATAGAAATAACAACAGCTGATGAGTACACACAAAGAGTTGATTTTTAGGAGAGAAACAGAATAGTCCAAACACCTGTTTTTGCATAATTGTTAAGAAATAGGAAAAGAAAAGAAAAGAAAGAAGGAACATACCCTTTTTATGGAGTAAACACAATGTAACATTTTGAACATATACTTTCCTTATTAACTGATTTATTTTAGTATTCCTGTAAGGAAAGAACTTTATTTGTTGCCTGATGGTAGCAACTATAACCAAATTTTTTTTATTATACAATATATTTATAGTTTTCCAAAAAAAAAAAAAAGGCAACAAAATGAGTTGTAGGCTGCAAAGTCCAAACCCCATCATCATATTCCCAACCACTAACCACAATCTCTTAAATCCCAACTCCCATTTGCTAAGATATTTATGAGCTGCCATCCCGAAGTTGGAAAAAAAACTGCATTTGTATCTTCCAACACCTCCATTGCCCCATTCAATATTCCATTATTTATGCCAACGTTACAACCTCTCACCTCCTCTCGTATCTTCCACTTTTAAATTTACTAAAGAGCAGGACAGGGCAGAGCAGAGCGGGGGGAAACAGGGCAGAGATACGATGCGTGTGGAAACTGCTGTTCTGGTGGCAGCACAAGCTCTCCTCTTCTTCCTCCCACAGAGACTAGATGCTGGAGGGTTTCTTCCTCCTTTCACCTCTCCCTTCCACAGTACTCCCCAATCTCTTGTCTTTTTTACTTTGGATTCAATATTTTCTTTGCTCTCTCTGTTTATTTTGTTCTCTCCTATTTTGATCAGTTCTATGATAATACTATGGTATTCACTTGACCATTATTTGTTCCCTGCTGATTTTGTATACTTGCGTGTCATTTAAACAAGTTTGTTTTGTGCATGTCTATTGTAGCAATTCCATGTTTTCTATTACGGTATTATTCAATATTTTGTTTTCCCCTTGGTTTGTTTGCTCTTTCTTATTTCCATTTGAGGATCTTGTGGTTCCCAAACATGGATTTTCTGCTTCATCCATGAAGCCTTTTGTTTTGATTTCTCTTTTATATTCTCTGATGCTTATTTCTTTCCGTTTCCAACTTCCTTTTCTCTGGTATTGATCATATGCTCCTTGTCAGAATTCACATATAAACGGATAATTTCGGTTATGACATGATGGCAGGTCTTTTCATTCACTGTTTTTTGTTAGGTTTTCAGCTATTCGATAGTTTCTTGTGACAAACTTATGCCCCCTTACTGTATGCTGTCCCTTTGATTTGAAGTAAAGAATCACACTAGGCGGTGCAACTTGTGCTTTTATTTGTCTTTCTTATGTTTGTTCTGTTAGAAGATGACACGAGTCTTCTATTTATAATCCTTGAAAGAGATGCTGTGGTCCCTTATGTTTAATTTGAATCCTAGTATATACTTTGATGGCACTGTACTGGACAGTGTCCGGGACGCATAATTTAAAACCTCATTATTAGCTTTATTTGGAGATCCTAATCTAATATTCTGATGATGTTGCTAGGCAGGTCGTGTGACAATGCAGTTTGTGGCAAAGGAACTTGTGAGGTTTCAAACGATAGCATTTTGGGGCTTATCCCCGGCTACACTTGCAAGTGTAATCCCGGTTGGACCAAGTTCGTTGGTGACATCCAGTTCCTCCCATGTGTGATTCCCAACTGTAAGTTTCCATGTCAATATTTAATTTCAAGTATGCATTTGGTTTCAGTAGCGAGAAACTGTTTTAATAAGTTGTTTCATCTAGTCACAATACCTTTGGTTGGGACACAAGGAGAGAAGATTTTTCTATCACACGGCCTCTGTTAGAGAGGATGATTGGTTTTTTCTTTTTGGTATCAGTAGAAAGGATGATCAGATAATTTTGTGTTATATATTTGCTTTCAAAAGTATCAGCTACCATTGTTTTGGTGATGACTTGTGATACATTCTTTGGGAACAGGACCTATGAAGTTTTCAAAGTTGTGTACTTGTTTATTTTGTTAGTTTTTTTGTTTTAATATCTTTGTTAAAAGTTATATTGTCGTCAATACACTCCTTATAATAAAAAATGTCACTATACACATAATAAACCAAAAAAATTACCTATATACACCTACCGTCAACCACTGTCTCGCTCCATCAAGTTCCCGTATCCAAATAATGGTTAACTAAACTAGTGGTAAAGGAAAAGGCTAACCTACCCTTGTTACCTTCAACCAAAAACCCTAACCTCCACCCCCATCCCCATCGTCGATAGCACCACCAGCCTCATCACCCTCCCACCTGTCACCACCCTCTCCCAGATAGGACTCCCTTGGCCCCTCTGCTAGCATCGCCCCCAGCAGCAACACCACGATCTCTATATAATATATATTTATCTATCAATCTCTCTTAAAAAAGAAGTAGCTAGTAATCCTCATTGGGTTCCACTCCTTTTCAAACTCTATGTTCTTGTTGTATAGAAAAGATCATAACAGAAACCAAACACATGGTTTATCTTGAAGAAACATCAACATTAGGCCCCATGCTCCATCACCACCACCTAATGTGACTGCATACTGCATACTGCATACTGCCTTGACCCACCTTCGATCCTGCCAACAAGAAGCTCACTGTCACCACCACAGCCACCACCAAATGCTCCTTCGAGGACTGCCACACCAAGCTCGATAGTTGGGGCCGATGGATCCACATACCAGCCACGTGCATCGCGAATCAGGATAGGCAACCTTTCATTGGTAAATTTCAGTTGAAAATCCGAAATTTAAGGTTGGGTTCTTGTGGACATGGTTGCTGGAGAAGAAGAAGAGGTACAAGAAGAATACGAGGAAGGAGAAGGAGAGGGTTTAACAGGTAAATGGAGATTATCATTTGTAGAGGGATTTTATGCAAAATCCATAAGGTTAATAAAGTCTTTTCAATGGACATTAACGTTAAGTGTTAAAATCATTTTGGTTTAGACTAACTAAAGTGTATTGAGATAAGTTTTTGGACTTATCAAGTGAATAGCAACAATTTTCATTGTAAGATGTGTGTTGACGATAATATGACTTTTAACGAGGGTATTGAGACAAAAAATCCTAGTTTATTTGGTCATTATGTGGACTGATGGGTAGTAGGAAGTAGGGGGTTTGGCAAAAGTCCACCTGCCATGGAAATCTCTCAAGATTACAAAATTCTTCTCTGCTCATGAGTGACAATAATTTGAAGTTTTGGTGGATCTCTAAACATGTGACTTCAATCTAGAAGCATTGTAAAATTATGAAACTTGATCTAATCAATTCGATAAAGTATCAGTTTTTCTAAATGAGAATTAAAGCTCTTGATCGATCCAACAAGATGACCGTGACATATGTTTTCTGCAAAATATTAACTAAAATAGATTACTGCTCTTTGATGATTACAGGTACCACAAATGCCTCCTGTTCTAATGATGGCACAGCTCCCACACCTTCGCCTTCTTGGGCTGTCTCTGATACATCCATATTGGATCGTAATTATCATATCTATCACTCCCAATTGATTTAAATTTGGAGCTTTTTTTTGGTATTGTTCTTGATCCAATCTTTTTCTACCTGTTTTCACCATAGCATGTTCGTGGGCAATGTGTGAAGGAGGTGAATGCGTGAAGACTTCGGCAATCTCTCATCGTTGTGATTGCAAACCTGGATACTACAACCTTATGAACACTACCATCTTCCCATGTTTCAGGGAATGTAAGGGACTCATAAAGAACATTTTAGTTACACTTAAATTAGAAAACTTGCATTCTGGACACCATATGATATGTGCTGATTAATTTTTTTGATGTGTGTTATATTAGGTGCTCTCAGTGCTGCTTGCTCTCAGCTGGGAATAAGATTACCAGGTTCAACAGCCTCTTCTCTGCCTAATATTCCTTCTGATACTCACTCAAGCAAAGGTAAGAGCAGTTCTCCTCCACCTAATCCTTCCGCTAATGACCCTCTCTTAGGCAAACGTAAAAATCAATCTTTGTAGAAAATCTAGTTATTTGAAAAATTGGATTATAGACTATGCTTAAGTGTGAATTTTTATTGAATTGAGTAAGAAATAGTCAAAAGAGGATGTGGTCTACCTATCAAGATGACCAGGGGAAGAGAAAGAGCGAACTCATGAATATAATTTTTTTTTCTGAATTGGTAGCGTAACTGGTGGGGTATGACTGCTCATGAATATCGAACTCATGAATATAAATTGAAAAGGTTATATGACTGCTCATCCTAGGAACCAGGACTAGACAATTGGCCTATGTTAAACTAGTCCTCTTTTTATAAAAACAGCTTAGGAGTTAAGAATACAAGACAGGAACATAGTCTCCCAGGCAAAACATACTTAAATTTATTGTGTTTTTGTTGTTTATATCGCAGCTGTCACTGCTACTCCAGACTATCTGCCATGGCTGGTTATCCATCTTATATTGCTGGAATTGGTATCGATACGTCTATAGAGAGAAGATTTTATCAAATACCGGTGAAAGATAAGAGAATTTAGATACAGTGAGCTTTAAGGGTCACTAGTGAGGGAGTTTCTTTCCTGTATGATGATGGATGTAGAGGGAATTGTAGGCTAATTACTCTGATTCAGTTTTTTTACCTTTCTCTTCCATTATGAGAATTTTGACAGAGCAATGAAATTTCTCTTCCATTAGCACTGTGTTTGCTCATGACCCAACATTCTCAGAGAAGCTTCTTTTCTTCTAAAGAAATTCAACACTCGAATTGATACAAGGTGCATAGATCATGTTTCTGTTACCAAAAACAAAAAAGGAAAAAGAAAAAGGGAGAAACTGGCAAAAGAAACAAAACTTCAACGATTACTCTTTCTTAACTAATTATCATAGTACAGTTGACTAGGAGGAATAAAATTCATAACTACTTTGTAAATTTGAATCCCACAGAAGATCATAGGGAGAAAAAAAAATATATCTACTGTTTTAAAAAAAAAAACAAAAAAACAATTACTCTTTCTTACTTTCACCGTTCATTGGAGTCTACAGCGTCAGGATCCGACCCTCATACGGTTGAGACTGGCCTGTTCTCCGGAGCGTAAAATGCCGATCCAGCTCCCATAGCCTGCAAACAATCCAATCACCTACCTGCGAGGAGCATTATAAATCTTCACTTGTTTGATGCTTGACAATAAAATAAAATAGCAGCATTCTATATATATGTAAGTTTTATTTATCTTACTGCATTTCCGTTACTGCCTTCAACTATTCTGTATTCTTGCACTGCCCATTTAGTCATTTCGTCTTCGCCTGGTCCACGTTTGTAGAAGAACATTGTCCTTCTCACCGCGCCGGTGGGCTGGTTGTCGGAACCAGTCACGACAATGTCGAGACCTTTCTGATACAGCAACCAGTATCCGTCCCCAACATCTCGCTCCTTGTTTTCATTTCCACGGTATGGCCGGGAGTAGAAGTAGGCAAAGGCATGCATTGTTGCCCTCTTTGCCTCCTCTGGATATTGCTCTGTAAAAACTCACAATGCTTGAAGTTTTGGTGAAGAAGTGAAAGGAAAAAGAAAAAAAAAAAAAGAGGGAAAAAACGGAATTGTGATTATGATTGCCATGGCCGGCGTACGTACCGAAGAGATGCCATGGTGATCGCTCATAGAAGTCAACTTCTTGAATCATCGGAGTGTTGTCAGTGATGTCCATGACCTTCTTCTTCAGATGATTGACGACAAGTTCTTCGTCTGTTGGAAAGAACATTGGAGAAGAACTGTTCTCCCTGATCTGTGCCATCTTCTTCCTTTTGTTTCCCATCTTCTTCACCCCTCTCCTTCTGCCTCTATCTCTCTAAACTTCCTATGGTAAGAAGAAACTGATTTTTTTCTCTCACAATCCTCTTCAGCGTGGAGTCGTTACATTATATGCCACTGGGTAAGGAGAAGTAGTTACAAGTTAAAGATTTTGAAACACAAAAACATCCAAATATCTTGGTGATGTTTAACGACCTTGGGATACCTTTTTTTAAAATTTTAAGCGGTAGTATTAAAAACACTACAAGTGCACACATGATCATGCAGATTTATCAATCAAGTGCATGAGAAACTGGTGCTGAGAAACACGCCATCCATGTTGTACGGAGGAGGAGAATAGCAACTCTATGCCTCTTTCATGGATGTTGCATGATTCTTCTAACCCGTTTCTCTTTTTTTTAAGGGCTAATGATATGCGTGAACACGAGTTTAAGGGTCCATTTGGATATCCCTAAAAACTATGATATTGGTAATAAAAAAAAATACAGTTCTAGAAAACATAGTTTTTTTAATTTTAATTTGAGCCATTTGCATAGTAATAAAAAAATTATTTTGAAAATGTAGTTTAAGGATTAAAACAATATTTTGAAAAAGTAGATTGGATCTCACCCTAGATCAACATTCCCTAGCACTAGCACCAATTTCAGTAGTAGCTAAAACAAATGGGACGAGCAAAAATACTTTTATGGTCATTAATTTGAATGACATGCACACCTGGCAAGTTTCCCTCCTAAGAAGGATTCTTTTTCTTGGATTGTGAAGAACCTTATAGTATTAGAAGTCTTCCTTGACGCATTTAAATAGGGGTTTATAATCTTCTAAAAGCCGGTGTCCAGTGAGATTGAGATTTGAGATTTCCTTCTTGAAGTATTTGAGCTCTATAGGAGTTTATCAAATACAATTGAGATGCTGCAATTCCATATGTAGCATGGCAATGAAAGAAAATTATTGTCACTGGCATTTATGTTATTAGTTTGAACTCTTTCCTATTTTACTATGTGTAAGTTTTTGAAATGGTTTAGTACGTCATTGATGACCGAAGAAGACGAAACATAAATTATTAAGTCAGTGATAAGGCATTTGACACTAAACAGAGGCAGAAAGTTGTTGTCATTTTCTTAAAATAAGATGTGGAGAGATACAATGATAGAAGAACTATAGGAAAAAAATGAATTTATATTCAGACAAGATGCATCAGTCAAGAAGGAATGGTTCTACGCTCAAAGGGAGCGAAGGAAGTACAGACATATCCAAACTCTAGATTGTCACCATACAGGCATGGAAACTCAACACATTTATAGGAAGTGCCAAATTGCAGAGCATAGGAAAGACTTCAAATATGACTAGTTAGCCTTGATGATACATGGACTACCATCTATAATATTCTAAGCTAATTTACCTATTAAATATTACCAAAAAAGAGAGAAGAAAATTCAACTCTTTCTAGTTGCTAAGATCGTATTTAGTATAACTATAACTATAATAAATATTCATTTTAGAGGATTTTTTCTGTATTGGGTTCTGTGGTCAGGTAGACTTCTCTCCTTATGTTAAATAAAAGGGTCAGTTACGTTCCATCTGCATCTGAATTAGTAAAATACGTGATTTACTAGAATCTAGAAGGTCAACCACGATTCCAGTTCTCCTTCTGGCCCTTGCATTATTATTTTCTCCCTAGGGGTCCCATTAAAATACTGGTGTAACAGCAAAACTCTGAACCACATTTCAGAGATAATTGAAGCTCAGATGGTAAGAACCAATAAGCAGTAATTAAGGTTATTTTAGTTTGGTCAAAAAATGTGCTAAAAGGAAAACTAGCATGATCGAAAGAAAAATACATGTAGGTTTAGAATATTTCGAACAAACATGCAAGCAAACCCCTATCCATATTTTAGAATACTTCGTCAAAATGAGAACACCAATCTCAGAAAATCAGAGCTTATTCTGCAATTGAACTATCCCATTGTTCTACTTACCTAATTTAGCATTCATTCAAAAAAAGGAAAAAAACAAACAGGAGATTTAGGGTGAAAGTTACAGTGCAAGAAGTTAGAGAAGTTACAACAATCATTGCCATTATCAGAATCACAAGGAAACTCAAAGGCATAAAAACATGCAAACTTCTTCTGTACAGAAAGCAAACACTGCAACACAACTGCATGACTGGATTGCATCCAAAAGCGGTTTTGTTCATTGAAATTCATATGTTCATGACATGATTACAGTATAAGCATTTAGTTTACAGTATGCATGACAAAGTAAAGAGTAAATATTACCTTGACATTCTAGATCAAATTGGTGGAAGGATGACACTGTGCAATCACAAACACACGCAGGAAACTCTTCCCCTCTCTTTGGAGATTCTTCCAATCCCATTTTAAAGGAAATAAGATGTAAGATGCTTTATTTTTTAAAATTTGAAATTATAGATATAACATAATATGATTTAGATTTGAATCAA